>JAIFHD010017695.1:0-24056 GCA_019721455.1 Psilocybe mexicana
CAGTAGCTTGGTCTCCGGCGCACCCACCTTCATGAAGGTGGCCCGTGTCACACGGGACTTTACTACAGCGTCACCTACTCTAGGTGGGCCCGTGTCACACGCTAGTTACTACTTAATAGGTGACACGTAATGTACGTAAGTCATCAACTGTCTCATGTGATCAGATTGCTTGCGACCCTCCTTCTCAGATTCAAGGTCGTCGACAACAAGAGGCGTTGAGGTATGAGTGTTCGGATCCCTTCCGAGGGTTGGCAGAGACATTCTTGCTTGCTTTACTTGGCCACAAAGCGGACTCCAGAGGTGGCGGACGGTGAACGTCTCTCAAGCCCCGTTAAATAATGAATTAGAGCCTGGGACAGAACCCAATCATCACCATTCCCGCATCCCCGTCGTGTTCGTCTTGTGACCCTGAAATCAACCTAAATTATAGATAGCCGTAACAGTGTGGAAGAACGCCATGTGCATGTGTACCGAAGAAGAAGAAGAATTCGATTGATAACTCCTGCCTTTGGTGTCGGAAGGGTGGCCATGCATGATAGTGCGCTAAAATTACACCTGATGCGTCACACATGTACAAGGGCGGCTGGGGTCTAGGAGCCATGCAATTGAACTCGTTGTCGGGAGGGCCAAGTAGGTAGAGAAATCGTCCATTGACGTGATAGGATAGATCGTAGGCCGTTGGTAGTTGACGGAGAAGAACGACAAGTTGAAGTTGGCGACAAGATTCAAGGTGATGTCGGAGTTGGAAATCTATCGGCCCGTTTGATCCGATATTTTCCCATCCATCGGGCACCTCGGCAACGCCCTAGGAGATTGGCTCGAGGCAAACTCCTTACAACTTTTTCGTCAGTCGACTCCTCTGGGTCCAAATAAGCGCTCAGGATTAACTACTATAGGTCGAGGCTGTGCGAAATAAATTACCCAGATATACGTGGAAAAGATTGCTTAACAGATGAAAAGATAATATGAAAGTACATCAACAGTGCACACTGGCACATCAGAAAGACTTGGGAATCGGGGACGAGAAAGAAAAAATGGGCTCGGTGCGGTGTGGTAAGTATGTATGTAGATAACGAGTATTCGTAAATGCATGGAGAAAGAGAAATCAGTTACTAATGCCAGAAAATCAAAACCCGATAAAAAGAAACGGAAATGTGCAGATTGGTAGAGATAGTACAATGTTCTGAGACTTTCGTAAGACGACTGTAAAACAACAGGATGGAAAGAATAACCTTTTTTTAGTCACCAATTATAAAAAAAAATGGAAAACGGAAAACAGAAAAAACCCGTAAAAATGATATCACTGCCAACTTCCAGGTGCCAACCTGATGTTCTTTGGTCTGTAGTTCCTCCCCTGTGACTCGCTTTCTTTGAACGGTTCGGTCGACATTTCTCTCGGCGAGCCTTTCTTCTCCTCCTCGGCGTCGACGTCCATTGGCGTGTCCCTGTCGCCCTGTCTTTCCCCAGCGGCGCCACTGCCCGTGCTCTTGCCCGCGCCTGAACCCGCACTTGGAACTGCACCAGAACCCGCACCGTTACCCGCACCTGTACCTGCGCCAGAGGCACCTCTCCCCGTGCCAAGAGCCACACCTGGGCCCCTACCCTTTGCAGGCAGAAGGTACGAATGTGGCGGGTAAGGCTGTGGGAAAGGCTGAGGATACGGATGCAAATTATGTATCTGGCGATGATAAAGCGGGATCGGAGGCGGAGGAGGCAGATATGAAATAGGTATCGGGAGCGGTTGGGGAGGACCGACATCCCTTATCGGAATCAAAGACGCCATGGGAGGACCGATGGTACTGGTACTGGCACTCGAACTCGCCAGTGAGCTTGGACCCGACCCTCGAGCTGGCCCCGAGCCCATACGTGGGACAGGCCCAATAGGAGGGGTGGCAGATTTTGAACCATTGGTGGGGCGAGCGCTTTTGCTGCTACTGCTACTACTACTCGCATCTTGCTGAGGAGGAGTGAAGTAGTATATGACGCTAACAGGCTCAGGAAGACCTATCTCCCTGACTGGAACCACCTCCGCAACTGGTGGCGACGTTGGAGGTGCGGGTTGGGCTTGACGAGAACGAGCGCTCGAGTTTTTACTTGCTCGACTCCTACTCCCACTCCCGCTAGCGCTGGCACTCGCATTTGGAGCCGCACTGACACTAGCACTTGGACTTGAGTTAGCAAGTGGAACTGGGCTTGGTCTTGGAACATTGTCTGGCTGGAGGGTTGGGATAGGTTTTGGTCTCTTCCCAGGTCTGTAAACCAGAACCTCATCCTCCAGCACATCCTCGTCCAGAGTCTCCCGAATGTGATACCACTTCTTCAACACTTTCTGTGCAGTGGGTCGGGCCTCGAAGGATGGGTTACGCATAAATTCGATGAGGTCCGCAAGGAAGCCCAAATTTCCGAATTTCTGTATAGAGATAAAGCACAAAAAATGAGTACCAAAGGATTTGAACAACGAAACAAGAAAGATTCACCTGATAAAACTCCTTCAAGAACACATTCCCCAGCGTGTACACATCCAACTTGTACGGATCATACGGCTTTCCAGTAAACAACTCCGGGACATCGACGTCATCACCTCCAATATCCATGATAAGCAGCGATTTCCCGTCACCCTGCACCTTCCCCTGTGCTTGCACAGGTGCATGCGCTGGCATTTTACCCTTCGCCTTATCACTCGCGTTCGCACTCGCTCCAGAACCAGAAGATGAGGTAGAATCAGGAGGTCGAGGTTGGATGTGATAACACTTGCCGAATCCGATGTAGTAGTACCGTACAGGGTGGTTCTTGCGGTCAAGTGGTTTGATGCGCGTCATGCCGTCTGGCTCGGTAGAGTGCGAGACGAAGTGCCAGCCGGTGGGGATGAGCGATTTGGCATCCATCATGATGTGGTCAGGGATAATGTTGCTGTTCGTAGTCGCATGGATTGTAGGAAGGGATGAAGTGTGAAATAGAGGGTGGAAGTTCGGGTCAGGTTAGGTGCGTTGAACTAAGAAGTGAGGATCAGACTCACTGGTGCGCGACGTTATTTTCATGCATGAAAACCAATCCCTAAAAAAAACCCCAAAAAAATTGAGACATAATTACTCTTCAACTTAATGCCTCTCCCGACAGAAAGATGGTACAAAAAGGTCAAATGAGATACTGACCTCAAGCATCTGGGTCACAAAATCCACAACCTCACACGCTATCGAAAATGGTGGATCATCAAATCGCCGGAGGACAGGGGTGACCATGAACTCTATATCCTTATAGAACGCGTCTGCGAACGAGTCGTAGAACGGCACGACGTGGTTGCGCGAATCAGATGCGAGGCGGTCTTTACGACTGAAGTGTTGGACGATGGCGATTTGTTTGAGTTTCTTCTGTTCCGCAATCATCTTAACGCAAACGACAAGACCATCTTTACGCCGGATTCCGTCGAGAACTTGGGAAAGCTATGGAGAAACGGGGAATGATGATGAAATGATGTCAGTGACCTCTTCCTTCTTCTCTTCATTCCCATTATGCCACTTTTACTTTTCAATTTCCCGCGTATGACACGGAATGACGCATGCAAAGTGAACAAAATAAGACTCACGATCTGCATAATATGATCCTCCCCGGAATGATAGTGTCTCGAGTTCCCTCTACCCATGGGATTCCAACTGGGCGAATACCTAGGACGGAGCTGATATCCCTTCTGGAAAAGGTACCCAAAACGATCGCGCCACATCATCTCGCTCGGACTAAGGGCCGGCGGGTAATACTGTATTGGAACTTCAAACGACATGGCTCTCTTGTGCTGAGGATACCCAAGGGAAGAAGTGGACGCATGGGGTGGTCTCGATCCAATGGTAGAAGGTCTTGATGTAGCGGCATGAGAGGAGAGATAGGGAGGTGCGGACCTGACACCGGCGGGAGATGCGCGAGCGGACGTGGATGCAGATGGCCAGCGATCGTGATCGACTTCCATGTCCGAGTCGGGTGAGTCTGGAGGGTAGAAAAGTGATTGAGAGTGTGCATGTTCCCGTATGTTCTTCCCATGGCTATCGACTTGGGACCAGTCTACAGGGCGCAAGGTCGGGCGGAGAGAGAAGCTCATGGGTGTGGGCCTCTGCTCGTCTTGATAGGTCTTGTTTTGGCCTTTTGAGGACGAACGAAAGGGTGGTCAGTGGTTGTAAGGGTGGTAGTGGTGGCGATGGTCGTCGGAGTCGTCGAGAGAGATGCTAGCTGGGGAAGGAAGAAAAGGAAAGAGAAGGAAACAAAAAGAAGAGTAAGAGATCAGATATACATAGTTTGCTTTTCTTTTCAGTCCACCCCTCAGGCCTGCGTACGGCGTGCCGTCGACTTGGTTTGAAGAAGAAAGATTTGTTACTCGTCTTCCCACGGTCGTGACAACATATGATCAGGTACGGGACTTTGGCTCCGCCGTTGGGACTTGTAGGTCCATGTTTGATCCCTCTTCAGGACAACAATGAATATTTTCTCTATTCCATCGCAATCCGCCCCTCAAACTGAAGAAACTATATTCAGTTTACAATGGAGATCACGGAAAACGTGTAGTACAACGTGTACATGTCATTGTCTTTCGAAGACCTGCCTTTCAGAGCGTGGTGGGAATATTTCGGCCAGACCGACACAATACCACTCTCCGGCATCATACGGGCCTGATTAAAATCGTCACAAGGGACGAGATAGAGACTGATGGAGAACATGAACGAAAGAGGCCATATTATTATTTCCGAGGTGGTCGTGTTACCCACGGCCACCTCCGGATTGTATCTTCATCAGAAGCCACCGTTCTTAGCGCTGGATTACTGCTACGATCCCTATCAATCAGACACTGTTCTTGGCAGCTGCTTCCCCTGTTCCGAAAAACAATAAATTACTGTACATTTACTACACTATGTTACACCAACTTAAATTTACCTGTACAAAAATACACCTTGGCTCTACGCATCTGGTAGTAGGTCAACCTGATCATGAGGAAGAAACCCGCGGATATCAAGACGTCACAGATCACTCCCTGTGGGAGCCACGTACATAAAATAAAGATACTTCCCAAGAAAAAATCAATAGAACTCCCTTCTTCAACCCCAAATCCGTCCTAGCACGGATTAGACTGTGGGCGCCAATGTTGATTGAAAATTTTCCGTATTCCACCGATCACCACCATATCAATGGCACGATGATCGAAACTTGTCCAAAACCGAGCGTGAATGACATCCCGACAACCCTCTTGGGTAGGATTATCATGATCTCCCATCACCATTTCCATGCGTATTCGAAAGATCAAGAAACGAAGCATGCCGTGTCTCTGGAGACGAATTCGACGACTATGTGAAAATGAACAAAAAAAAACGAGATAAGCAAGAGTGAGGAGGCTAAGACGCATGGAAAGGGAAAAAGAAACTAACCGGAAAACTAGCAACGACATCCATAGTCTTCTCCGCTTTCTCGAAGATAATCGGGGTGACTACACGGCCACCAGCCTCGACAGGAGTTGACTCGGACAAGGGAACGACAAAGCCTGTGCCAGTGGTATGGTCCATGTTGCGTACAGTATGACGGGCACTCAAGCTATCCGATGTTACATGAAATTAATCGCAGGACAAAACGGCAAGAGTCGAGAAAAACTCACTTTGTTAAGAGGGATAATGAACGAACTGTTGATGTACGTGTACGTGTAAGAAGGGATTCTTGTGGAGGTTGATATGATCGAGAAATGACTCACTAGCAGTGGTCTGATACGCCAGGAAGAAATCAAGATAATTAAAACCCATGATCGCGAACTGAACAGGATAGAACCTTGTCAGTCTAGACTTAATTTAGCACGATGATTGAATGCATACCGTGAGGAGTTGCAAGATGAGAACAATGCTGATGAAAGGAGAGCATTATCAGTACTTGAATACGTAGAAAACCGAAGAGAATTTATGAATAACCCGACCTCGTGAGCAATCCCGAGCCAAGAACGTAGAGGATGAGGACGTTGATCATCCTATTAGTCCTGAGAAAGTGTCCATTAAGTTCAGAGCGACGGACGCGTATGCAGAAGGAAGAAGAAAAAAACCTACCGAGCCAACCCATTTCTACGTCGGAGAAGGTAGAAAACCTGTGTCGACGAGATAAACATATCACAGGCAGTTGAGAGCGTCAGCCAAATGACGACGAGCCACTATTTCGCAAAGCAATTCTCAAAACAGTGAACTGTGAATCAGACACAGCAGACTAACAGTATGTGCTGGGAGTTCGGCAAAGGATCGAACTTTAAATATCGTCCCCATGGATGCCAACCCGAAGCCTTCGAGCAGAAATGAATTTCACGATGCTCAAGGAGAGAGTGATGGAGGGAAAAAAAGAACTTACCTAGACTCGAGAAGGAAAGCGCGAGCTTTGTAACACAGAACAAATTCAGCATATCCCAGTTCCCGAATTGATATTAGGGAGAAATTTCTCACAACAAGCCCAACCATGAAGTAGTTCCCTCGGCTTACTAGATAAAAAAAGATTAGATCATAAACAACGAAATAAATGGACAGAATGTAATTTACAACTGTATAATCGATGCGCATAAAACATCTGCACACTGAACGCAACCACCGCGAGAAGCCCAATATACAGTGACCATTCCCTGATTAAATAAAATAGCGTTAATACAACCTCGAAGTTTGAACACGCGAATGGTTTCTGAACAAAGCTTACCAGATGGCCACGGCCAGACGCATCGGCTGACCATACGATGTGACAAAGTAGTAATAAACCATGGTTGTTAGGATACATCTGCGATACCGTTTAGAAGATTTGTAGATAGATTGCATCCAGGATGGCATTATACTCACAAACAGAACAGCTGAAGGAACCTGTGTATTTGGGGAAATGACCTTAGAAATTGGAGGTTGGCGCAAAAGAACAAAAGATGCCTACAATATCCAGGCGACCTGAGGCACAAATAGTCGTAGGTCAGCGCATATACATAATGACAATCACCCTATAAGACGACAAGGGGGAAAAACTCACCAGCATCTTCGTAATCAAGCGATCGCGCGGGAAGTTGCGGTAATACCGATAACACAGGGCGCAGATAATCCCAACCCACCTGCAAAGGAATCGGACACCAGTGAGTAACTTCAACTCGCACGTCGAGAACTTCATAACCAATCCACTCTAGATCTCTATTACTATAAGATAAAACCACATACCACGCATCACAAACAACACCTAAGATCGCAGGTGCGAAGATCTTATCCAGCACATCCTTCAACGCTTTCGCGGCAGCAGCAGCAGCTTCTGGTCCTCCCATCGTTGCGGGTCCTACCATCGGAGACGTCGTTGTTGGGAATGATGCCATGACCGTCGATTAGGATGCAAAGTAATTTTAGGAGCCTAACCTGAGCGCGAATGTCAGGGAGACCAGTGAAGTCGGCAAGAGGATCAGTTTGGCAGAAAATTCGCAGACGCCGCGAGGGGATCAGAGGTTATGTGTATATATACGAGTGACGATAGGCCCGGCGTATACTATCTGAAACGATAAAGGGGCCTCGGACTTGCTCTCCTGATGACATGGCCTTTTGGTGTTCGAAGTGGTTGACACTACGGCCACTAAACGGCCACACCTATCGAGGCTTCTCTAAAAAGTCATCGTCAGATGGATCATCGGATATGCGCCCATAGTTGGTAATACATGCGATATACAATGGCGATGCATTTGACGGTAAACCTTGAAAGAAAGAAACATGATGTGGGTGATGGAAATGGATGATGGCGAAGGGGTCTTCAAGGTCTTCCATCCCCATAACGCTGATGTAATGACGCCAAGATCTCAGTTGGAGGCTGTTTATCGGATCAACAAACAGTTCATACAGTCAACGACTCCTTGATGTTCGTTAGATATCCGTTACCCCGCAATCATTGCATCAGACTCGAGTAGATAGTACGTAGCCTTCGTGGTTCAGGTGCCCGCACTGGTAGATCCCCTCTGGAACCGCCAGGAAATCAAAATGAAGAAGAAATCAAAAAATACTGAGCATTTGGAAGCTGTCAGTGCGAAACTTGGCCATTTCGTCAGGACTGAAAATAGTACCTTCACAAGCCGCTGTCAAGATGGTACTGAAGCAACGATCGCTGGAAGGACAAGACCTCGAGGGTATGTGCTCCGGTTAATATATCTTCGAGGAGAACAATTTTAATTCAGAACACATCTATAAATCACGAAGTCAGTGAAGTTTGGTGTTCGCAGGGCAAAACTTCTGTAGTAAGTCATCGGCAGATGGGTTATAGCTATAATACACAGTGGCAGCGCACTTGAGAGAAAACTTCGAAAAGAAGATGATATGTGTGATGAAAAGATATGATGGTGAAATGGAAAAGGAAGTACTCTCTGTTGATGAAGAAAAAAAATGTGAAATGAACCAGGTCCAAGAATCTAATGGAAAAAGAAGAAGCCAGTACTTCTTCTATGACGATGGGAGATAACGACACCCCCAGCAGGTGGGAACTGGTACAAGGATCATTGGTACGGCGAAATTGTGAGGGTATGACGGTCCAGTGAGCCAAAATTTGCGCATATCGTGGAGGACATCAGAAGTCTGGCAGAGTGATAAATAATGCAGCCCCAGCCATGATGATCAAATCGAGGAATCAGTGTTGGTAAACGCTATTCTGGGCAACAAAAAATCCAGTTACATTCATTGGCTATATTAAACAAGAGAAAATTAGACGGGATCGTATAGAACAAACGAAAGCAGCAAGAAACAATATTATCGTCCAAATCGGCGGTCCATTGGGTATCCCGGAAGACGCAGACCTTGACAGAGATTGGAATTTTTCATATGATTAACGGAGGATCGTTCTTTGCAGGGATATGGTACAAAATTGAGGAACAGACGCGGAAACATTGCGTTGAAGTTGTGGGGGGGTATGATGCGCCGAGAGAGACAGGGCCCAATCACTCGTCGGTCGATGTTTGCTGGGGAGTCCAGAACGAAACGACGGTAGTGGCAAGAGTCTCCATGTACCAATAACTAGGAATGACTTTCTTCGACTTGCCCTTCTTCTTTTTCTTGACGACAGTCGCGTCGTTCTGACGCGCGATCTGAACCCAGACGCCGGCCATCCCGAGCCCCACGTTCATGAGTGCAAGCAGGTCGGGGTTATTTTCGACCAACAAAGTGATGTCATCGTTGAACGGATCAAAAGGCTTCGGCCCTCCTTCAATCGCTTCAGGGGTATCCGCTCCGACGACAGCTCCCACCGAGGTCGGGAGGATTGTAGGTTTGTTGTAGACATAACCTTCGCCTTTATCCCAATCGACCATAGGTTCCAAAACGATCTTCGCGAACCGTCGCTCGAGTTCGTTTTCCACCGCGTCTGCGTCAGGAGCGAAAACACCTTCAGGCAAAGGAGGAGACTTGGGAGGGTTCGACGAGGGTAGAACGATCGCCTTGATGCGTCTCATGGACTGTTCGACGATTCCAGGCTCGTGAGTCAGAGGGAAGGTGGTGGGTCCCATGAGTGAAAGGAGACTCTTTTCTTCGATGTTCCAGTGCGAAACATCTGCAGTTTCTGGCGGTCCATCGAACTCCGTGGGGTCGAGATCGACAGGTTCACCCCAACCACCAGTCTCGCCATCGGTCTTCCAAGAGGTCGTCTCACCCCATCCAGATGAACTCTTTTGAGTAGCTTCAACCTTGTCACGTTTGTCCTCTGTTTCAACCTCCTCGATCTTTGTTTCCTCAATGGATTCAAGGGTCGATTCTGGAACGTCCACTTTCACTATTGTGTACGATTCTGATTTCCTTCCCCAGCATGCAACACAGCCAGCACTGAAATCGTCAGGAAGCTTTTTCGACATGGCGGAGATGTTGGGCAATTCCGTAATGGATGTGGTAATAATTTCCAATGACCGACGGAGAGGTCGTTCTATTTCGGGCAGAACCTTACTGCGCAGCAAGAAGTTGATGAAGAACCCGAGAATACGGCCCATACATTCAAGGTTGGCATCGTACCTGCAGGAAAAAAACGAACCAGGTCAATCGATATCGTTAAACCTCGACAAATGCAAAGTAAAATACCATATGAATCCCTGTTCCACAGCGTAGGAGGATAAAAAGATTTTGATAGCTTTATGCGGATCGTCAAAGAACGCCTGGAGCCTGTCGTCGTTCGTAATCTTTTGAGCCTGCTCTCTGACGATGTCCTTGATTTTGTTATCGAGGATGATCCCACCTGGGATGCCATTGCCAGATTCATTAGAGGCGTCACCCTCAGGATCATCAACCTCGTCGTCCGACATCTCATCAGCTTCGGGGACTGGCTGCCCGCCTTTGGAAGATTTCTTCTTCTTGTTCTCATCTGGTGGAGGCGCACCATCGGTCAGACCAATGTAACGCAGAAACTTGAGAACAAAAAGAGAATTGTCAGAATATTATTCCTGACCCCCAGCACGAGGAGACCAAAACCGACCTTGTCGTAGATGAATTTAGGTCCAGTCTCAGACTGATAATCCACTGGCCAAGTGCGACCAAGCCTGAAGTCGCCGGCCGCAGCGTGCAACCTTTCAAAACGCGTAGAGTGACTAACAAGAACAAAAAACAAAGGGAAGTCAGCATAATCGCCCAAGGCAGCGAGCTCAATGCCCACGACGTCGTGGTCGTAGAGTCGTAGTCATGGACACAAAAAACGCAAACGATGTGAGACTGACCTATCAAACCCAACAGAGAACCGAATGGACTCCGTGTCCTCCCACTGCTGCCACCACGGCACTTTCTTCGCGCTCAAGCCCCTTTTTTTACGCGAAGCATCGTCGTCGGCGCGTCGTTTCCGCTTCGTGTTCGTCTTGCATTCATCCGTCTTGTGTTTAGGCTTCAAAGGCACAGTGGGGATGCCGAACGTGTCGACCTCAGCGTCGTCAGGTCCTGGGTCCATAGCGATCCCGCGTTCTTGAAAGGTGCTGAAAGGCTCTATATGAACCCCCTCTGGAGCTTCTGGAAACGGCGGGAAGGTTAAGCGAGGGCCATCAGTGCTAGTGCTGGTGACAGCAGGGTTGACTGTATTGATATTATTCATATTGGTGGCAAGTTCCGCAGCAGGAGGAGGAGGAGGGGGATTCAGAGGCTGAGGGATGAGGAGTTCGGCGGTGGACATGGTGGTGGTTTAGAAAGAAGATAGGAATGCGGATGCGGAAATCAGCATGCAATCCGAATCGATGAAAGCCCATGTATGTACGTGCATGCGTGCGCCTATCGCGATCATGTTTTTTTCGCGAATCGAATCGCAACAAGCCTGGGGGCAGTATAGACCCAATTAAAGGCTCTTTTGATGTGTCCTTTACCACGCTCATAGCAATTCGACGCCGAAAACACCGAGATGGGGACACGAATGAATTGAAAGTATAAGTATAATTGCACAAACTAACAAAGGAAGGGGGAATAGAGAGCCCTAATCAAGCTACAAAAAACATGATGCGGATCCGAGTAGATGATTGAAAACATTCTTGAGAATATAGAAAGAAAGGAAAGATAGAAAAAAAGCCAAAGCCAAAGCCAAAAGGAAAGTAAACGCGCAAAGAAAGAGACTTGCGCTATGTGAAGTCCACAGGTGAAAAAAAGGAGAGGCATAAGATAGATCAGATAAACAAAAAAACATAAGGAAAGTATTCATCGAAAGAGAAAAAAAATTCCTCCTTCATGAGATAACAGGGACCATAAATCCTGCACCAGCTTGCATAGATCCCTTCGAGAGCGTCGTCGCCAGAGCTTTCCGCTTATCCTCCCAAGCCTTCAACGCACGCAACAACTGCACAATCTTATCCCTCTTGCCTTGTCGCACGTCATTTATACTGACACTTCCCATCTTCACGTCATTATCCAAAAGGAAATCAAACAACCTGAAAAGCCCGTCAAGCTTGTCGTCGTTGTTGTCAACTGGGAAGGCAGAATCGGGCACGGGTGGAGAGGAAGGCCGGCCTTTAATGGATTCAGCCAGGCGGAGGAGGGCAAGACCACCACAGAGAGGTCCACTGGGATCCGTAATCTGAAGATTTTCCGGTAAATGTGAGTTGGCCCATTCAATCAGGATGTCTTCCGCCGCAGTGGTCTGTGATCAACAGTTTAAAACACTTCAAATGACATGCAAAATGGCAAAAATAGCACATACAGTAGTCCTCACAGACGCGGATCGCCGCATCTCTCTTGACGGTCTGGGAGGAGCTGGAGCCATTGATCTTCTCGGACTCGAAGTAGATTCAGCGATGCTATTTCTTTGCGCGGGCACCGTAACTTCATTGCTGAAAAACGAATCCAACCGTGACCGTTGTTGTTGTTGTTGTTGTTGCTCATCCTTCGCATCGGCATCCGAAAGACCCATAAGAACACGAGCGTCTCTACTAGACAGCTGATCAGGATGTTCTCGACGCAAAGCTTTTTGTGTGGCATCACGGGCGGTCGGAGAAGGTGGTCGAGGGGCTGGGTTCATGGCTTGAGCAACAATCAATGGAATGGTCGGGATATTACACGACGAAACGACAGGTTCTGAAAAGGAAAAAGGAAACAGACGATAAATATTGAAAACTTTTAAAGCTCAAAATTTTTTAGAGGACGTACTTGTATAATCCCGACCGATGGTAGCTTTCATAATCGCCTTCATCCAGTCACGAACGATAGACTTCTCGTCGGAACTAAAGTAGTGGGTCTTGTCATGATCATGATCAATCCGGAATCCATATCTCCCTGGATCCACATTCTCATCCACTGTAACCTTGTACCCGACGATATGGATATATCCTTTAATCCGAGTTTCCTTGAGAAAGTAAAACCATCAGACAAACAGGAACCAGATAGATAGATCACCCAAACTCACATTTTTGTTATTGCTCCTAAGCCAGTAAAGATGCGGGCCTTTGAGAATGAAATACCGCAATTTCCAGCTATTATACCTCTCTCCCTTCTTGCGCATCCAACCACTATGATCAGGCTCTCCGATCTGCTCCAAGATATTTTGACCCTGCTTGATTATCCCAGACGCTCCATTAACATTCTCCGATGTTGCACCAGAGCCAGAACCAGAGCCAGAACCAATGAGAGTCGGGTTATGACTATTGGTTCCTCTTTTCCGAAGAGTGTTGACATTCTTATGTGCATCCTTGTCTGTGTCTTTATCCCTTGGAGCGGGGTCTAGGCTAGCTAGGATGGACAGATCCTTAGGCGACCGTGTCGGAGTAGAAGGCCGCTGAGATGTAGAAGACCCTTTCCGCAGACTCGTTCCAGGCAACCTTGGAAGAGTGAATTTATTGGTTTTCTCCAATGAAATATCATCCACGGCGCTATCCCAGACGAAAAAAAAAGTCGTTTAGAAGGGGTAACCCGGAAAGAAAGAAAAGAAAAAGGTGATACATACCTAGGAGCAGGTTTTCGATTCTTGCTCAAGCTTCCTCCAAATGTCCCTCCAAAGATGCTCAGTCGTTCATGTCTGCCTCCATCCACGCTCTTCTTCCCTCGTGCATGACGAGTACCACTGCCCACACTCTCCTTGTCCTTGTCCTTGCCCTCCTTCGTGCTCTTCGTACTTTCCTTGTCTTTTTCAAACGTATCATGGAGACTAGGAGAAGGGAGAGGAGATTGTTTGGCAGTGGCTAATATAGAGGGTGTTGAGTCTTGAGACCGGCTAAAGAAACCTCGGCGCATAGACTTGACGGCTGGTGTGTCGCCCTGTTTTTAATTTATTTTAGAATTTATGACCAAAGAAGAACAAGAGTAAAGGGGTAAAAAAAAAGAAAAAGCACTTACATCGCTCATATGTCCACGATCTTCCTCATCAGCGGTGGGAATGGCCAATGACGATTTCACAGCAGTCTCCTTCAGCGCTCCGTCACTTGGAGATGTCACCAAATTGGCAGGCCGTTTCTGTATCAACGACATAATTAGCATTACGATCGCAAATTTCCACTACAGAAATGAATAGAAAAAAACCCACCGGAGAAGTTTGGTCGTTGACAGCGATACCCAGACCTATAGCAGCAGGGGCAGCACTGGGTTCAGGGGCCGATGGCGCTGCCGCTGCCACGATCTCTCCATTTCTCATCGTCACAGTTTCCTGCACAGGTTCAAAGTGACCTCCATTCACATTCACATTCGCACCCGCATTCGGATTCCCAAACCCAAACCCATTCCCCATATACCCAAGCGGGCTGCCCAACGAGCTCTGTCCACTCTGCGAATAACTATGCGTCTGAATGAGGGTGCTCGTGCCCGGGAACGAACGATGGCTGTGGCTCTGACTTTGCGTGCGGGAGTGTGTATTTGAGTGCAAGAAGTTCATGGGGGAGGGTTGTTCGGAGGAAGAGGCTTGGATGTCGGAATATTCGATGGAGGGAGGACGGCGCAGGTCGGCTATGGCGTTGGAAATGCGCATTCGCTTTCCGAATGCCATGATTCCGATCTCGGATTTCAGGAGGTTGGGATCAAGTTCGAGAAGGACGTCGCCCGTGATTTCTTGTTCTGCAGAAATAAGTATGAGTTCAGAAGAATGACAAAAAAGAAGACAAAGCGAAAAAATACAAAAACAAAAAACTGACCAGTAAACTTATCACAAACATCTTGATCAAACCCTCTGCTCTTCAGCCATTCCACGACTTCCTCTACAGACCATTCCGTCGGATGTTTTTTCAAATCAGACGAAGAAGTACGATTCTGCTGTTGTTGCTGAAGAGCCATAGGTGCTGGTGTCGTCATTTGCGGTGCCGAAGACGAGGAAATCATACTATCATGCTTCGAGTTCATCACCGGGTTGAAGAAATGCGAGGAAGGAGATGGGGATGGCATGCCATTCATAGGCGGTGCTTCCCGTATAGGCACGCTGTTTCGCTTTTGCTCCGGAGTCGTGGTCGTGGTCGTGGTCGCAGACGGTACAGAAACGGCAACGGCAACGGCAGCGAGGAGAGGAGGAGGCATGGGAGCAGGGTAGGAATTTCGTTTCGGAGATACAGGTCTCTCCGCCGTGTCTTTGGCTGTGGCTGCCGGCGGCGACTCCGCAGTGGCGGGCGCTGGAGGAGAAAACACCGGGAAAGTGAGTTTGTTAGCAGTAGCTGTCGGGACGTCTGACTCGTCCCTGGGTGGAGCGATAAGCTGGCCCTCGATGGCAGACGACCTTTGAGTTGCAGTGGTGGCAGACGATTCCTTGACATGAGCAGGCGGGGATTCTTGTTCTTCAGGCTCATCTTCTTCCAAAATATACGAATGGTGTCTTTGGCTTTGGAACTTGCTCGACCGTGTGAAATCATTCTCTTCCTCTCCTTCGCTTTCATCGCTCAGCTCAACCTCGATAGGAGGCGCCAGGGCCCGACGAGTAGCCGAGGGATCGCCAGCAGCAAGCATGGCTTCTAGCTTTTCCGCCTCAGCAACAGCCCGTCTCGCCTTCGCCGCCAACTTGGTCCTAGCGTTCTTATGCCAATCCTCCCCATTCTTGCCGCCGCTGGGCATACCATCCACGTCGCTGAGGTCGAAATCGGTTTCGTCGGTCTCCGTATCACCCCCATCACGCGTGCTGGCGAAGCTAAAGCTCCTTGCACCATCACCATCCTCCCCCCCGGAAGCACCGCGGCCCAACTGCTCGATAGCTTTCTGTACGTCTGTCATGGTCGCCTTCATCACCTCCCCATCAGCAGGCATAGACGAAAGATGGAGTGATTCGTCATCGCGGGCAAGCAAGTCGCTCTCGTACCCGTCGACGCTGAGAAATGCCGCAGGGGGTTGTTTAGGAACGGGTGATGCAATATCTGGGGTTGGAAGTGATTCTGACTCAGATTCTTCAGGCAGAGGTTGGAGAACGGATTTGCTTGGGGTGGTGCCAGAGGCGGAAATGGTCTCCTCAGCAGGGCTGGAAGAGGTAGAAGAGGTGGATTGGATAGGAAGGTTGGTCTCTTCCGGTGGTGCTGGAGCGGTGTAACTGACTGGGAAAAGGCCGACTTTCCCTAAGAGATTACGACCCTAAAAGACGGATTGGACTGGTCACTAAGCGATTCTGGGTGTAGATCGGACACTAGCATACCTTCCACCAGCCATCTCCATACAAGTCGTCCTTCTCAACAACTTCAATGCGCTCTCCGGCATGGAAGCTGACCTCATCTTCATGTTCTGGAAGGAAATCATGCAATGCGTATACGTATTCGGGCATTATTTGAAGGAGTGTGGTGATATGTTCGCAGCTCTACAGCAGGGCGAATGCAGTGTGGAAGAGAATTGGAGAGAAAGAAGCAGAAGAAGCCTGTGATTGGGGGTTATAAACTGGGTGTCTTGTATCGTGTGGAAATAGGCCGGGGTCGGTAGCACTAGACTCTGCCGGTGTGGATCTGAAAATAAAGTGGGCAGTGGGGTGAGAAGGGTCGTATTGGTGGTCGTCGTCGTAAGAAAAGTGGAAGGAAAGACAGATGAGCGCTCCTTTGAGCGAACGTTGATGAAGTCGCCCTGAACAGCAGCCCTTGTCTTTCCTTTCAGATTTGAAATCACACCATATTCCCGCCTAGTTCCGAATGCACGTGTCTTCATTCTACGCACTTCATCGTGAAACGTCTCTGCTCGATTACTATGTATTACAATTATTTAACTCCAGTCCTTCATCATCATCACGGCAGGCCTCTCCCCTCGTTGATCGCAGTCGCAACCATGCTCGTGTTTGGTCGGTTGAATGCATATCTGTGGGCCCAAGATTAGATGTCATGCGAGCAAAAATACACCTGGGGTGGATAATACACGGGCACACCCACCTTTCATAGCTGTCTAGGTACAGCTGCTCTGTGCTGCAAGTTGATTTGAAGATCGGGTGCTCAAACAGCCGCGTCAGCCATCCGTTGAATCGCTCGCCTTGAGGTAACTCGAACCCTCGATAGTGCGTCAACACCACCTTGGCTCTAAACAACCCTAATCAAAAGAGTTAGTCAAATAAACTCTCCTCTCGATGAGTGGTTGAAGAATATACAGGGTCCTGCTACAACATCAGTCCATCCCAGCTCAGTTTCTCCAGGAACCCATAGCCCAAGTCCTTTGCGGAGCATTCTGGCTTCACCTTCGCCTGCAACACCGTTGGATCCTAGTATTTCGTGTTCTGCTCGCTCCAAAAGTTTGACAAGACCTTCCAGACTGGCATGAAACTCCTTTCCAGCCTCAACTTGCTTGTCTTCTGTCTGCGCTTGGAGATAACGATAGAACGCTGGCACAAGGCTACGACTGACATGGTCTGCTTGTAATCGCACAAGACCCCTTGCGTCTACAACGTGTATCAGCTTCCACGCGATTATCTTCACAAAATAAAGCTCACAAGGATTGGTAATTGGAGGGAGGATACTGCGCTTTGTGGTCGTTGCTGCAAGACTATAAATCGCTGCATTAACATTGCCGATTCTCCAGAATGGAACTTGGGAACTTACTCTTCCAAGAAGTCCAAAATGACGGTACTCTCGTTAAGAGATCGAGGAGGATTATATCGATTAAATCTTAATCCGGGAACGAGGCCCTTTGGAGACACTTCCAACAGTTCTTTCGGCTTCTTGTATGGATCCACTTCATCTGATTGTATTATTGAATGAGATGCTTGAGAGTCTTAGGTCGATCAGTAAAACTCAGATGTGGATCTGATGGCTGACAAATACCCGCATTTCCCATTTCGGAATTAACTGACTTGTGGATTTCTCAAGGATTTCTACTGATTTTCGAGTTTTGGATGCATTAAATATGGGTACTAACTCCCATTCCTCTTGATAATTTCGTGAAAACGGTCGTAATTATGTCTTTTAACTCTCCCCTTCATCCTTCAGATCCACAAAAATATCTCTATCTGAGAGGGTACTCCGTACTCAAGAATCAAGTTTAGAAGTTCCAACTTACAAGTGAGTCCCAGCCACACTTGAAGTCGTCAATGATAACGAGTTTCACGTTCCAAACTTCGAAACTCAACAGATCAGTAACGAGTCGGACTAGGGGAGGGAGGTGTAGGTAGAGGTAAGGCTGTATTACTACTACCGGTTTCCAATCCGCCTTTGAATACCACAAATGTCGGGCCTTATGTCGTAGTCCAAAATTTATATTGGCTTTCAAGCCAGTCCACCTCAGCCTCTGAAAGTCTAAGCCTACAAGCTGAGGTACATTGAGATCCACAATAGAAATGAACATAGGATATTGAAAGACAAGGAAACAATTACAAAAAGTACATTTTCGGTCACCATTGACCAAAGATCCCAAATGGTTTCTGACAAATCTGACAGAGATAGCGGCGAGTCTGAGAACGGGACAAGGAATGGGGCCTGAGGAATAGTAATACGCCAACAAAAGAAGGCCTATTCGAGATTACACATCGCAAATTGTGGAGGTGGAAGCGGTTTTCGTCGTGTTGAAGGCAGGGAAGGACATTGGACATATCACGGTGTCAGCGACGCGTTAACGACTCGGATTCAGATGGACGCGCAAACGAGAACGCGCACGATATGGAATATTGAATATTGAACGATTACGTGGAAACAACATAGAAAACAGAATGTTAAGTGTTTTCTTACTGTCCTTAGCAGGGATATCCGTCCTCGGCTGTCCTCGGACCTCAAAGAAATCGTTCAAATAAGCTCCAGATCACATCTGAGTTTTACTGATCGACGCATCACTGGATGCTTGATGCACTTTATCGTCGTCATGGTGCACGTACAGTACTATTCAATAGTCAGGATAAGACATATGATTTTAAATGTCATGATTGCCCACTTTATAAGGTATTCCAAGAATCTCAAATGCAACCCAGACTCGCTGGACAAACGGGCAAAAGCAGCTCCCGAACAGAGTGATATCTTCCTCCTTCTGGTGTGCCTTGACGGTGACCAGCGCGTCTCCAGTACATTCTGTATGGTAGATCCTTCCCGAGTCCGAGTTACTTTTGACTTGTTGGGACATTCTATTGGCCTTGTGGAAGTGTGGAGTCGCTGTTCGTTGTCCTTGAAGGAAAGCGGAGTGGGAGTCAGACTCGAAGCTCCTAAGTCTCGGCAGACACGGCCCGACTACAATCTCTGCTTGCATATATTTGTCAACAGCTTCTCTCGCCAGCCATTCCAGGGAAAGAGCGTGAACTTGAATCTTGTGCGCATCGCGTTTTCACAACTCCCTTCATTCTCTCTGTTCCTTTTCTCACCAATAAAAAAAATGTCGAAAAGAGGCCACTCACCCCCACCCTCAGGAGCTATCGTCAAAAGAGCCAAGGCCACACCCCCGCCTTCGAACCAGATTGCCATCTCTTCGGCGAATGAAGATAGAAGCAAGGGACTTATTCGAACTGTACAACGAACAAGTAATTTAGAGGCGCCGATTGTCAGCCTTGCTGGAGCACACTCGGTATGTGATACTTTGGGCTTACCGTTACAAAATTCATATTTTCTTGTGGACAGGGTGAAATTATTAGCTGTAGGTTCGACCCTACAGGCCAAAACATTGCTGCTTGTTCAACAGACAGAAGCATCTGTACGCATACCTCTCTTCTCCCTAATAACGCGTAGAGGACGCATGTTCACCTATTTCTTCTCACAATATCACCAGCCCTCTGGCGAACCTACGCGCCCAACACGAACTACGGCCTCCTCTCAAGCCACGCCAAAGCCCCCATCCTCGACCTCCAATGGTCTCTCTTCTCCCCTCTCCTCTACTCCGTATCCGCCGACCACACCCTCCTCATGACAGACCTCACCACCGGCCAACGCGTCCGAAAAATCCGCGCCCACCGTGAAATTATCAATACCATCGACCGGACTATGGCTGGGGGGTCCGGCACCGAGCTCCTCGCGACGGGGTCGGATGATGGGACGGTCAAGATCTGGGAAGGTGGGGAGGAGGCGGGGAAGCACCCCGTCGCGACGTTTGCGGTTGGGTGTCCGGTGACGTCTGTTTGCTGGAGTGCGGACGGGAATAATGTGTACATCGGAGCTTTGGATAATGAAATCCACGTACGTTCTTTCTTTCTTTTTCTTGCATTTTCTAAAATGCCAAACTACCGACGGTCCTGACGTGTCTTCATTCCTTCATTCCTTCATTCATTAACACAGATATACGACCTCCGCAAAGGCGAACAAATCTCCTCTCTAACAGGTCTCACAGACACACCCACCTCCCTCGCCCTCTCTCCCAACGGGAACTTTCTCCTCTCCCCCTCCTTCTCCTCACAAACCATCGTCTGGGACGTCCGCCCCTTCTCTCCGTCGCCTTCGCGTGTGCACCGGGTATTACAGGGCGCACCGGCGGGTTTCGAGAATACCCTGTTGAAAGGCGCTTGGAGTAGGGATGATGGGGGCAAGAGGGCTGCTGTGGGCGGTGCTGATAGGACGGTGTGTATTTGGGACGTGGATAGTGGGAAGACGCTGTATAAGGTGAGGTGTTTTGTTTGTTTTTGGAGAGAATCGTTTGTCTGACACCTTTTTTTTTTCTTTTTTCTTTACTACTATCAGCTACCTGGACATAAAGGGACAGTCACATCGGTGGACTTCCATCCTAAAGAACCTATCAGTATGTTTTTTTCCCTTGCTATACATCACGACCTTTGCTCTGATTTCTGACACCCTTTTCTTCTTCCTTCTTAGTCCTGACAGGAAGCAAAGACGGCACGATGCTCCTGGGTGAAATCGAAGCTGGCCTCGCTGTATAACCTGCCATTACTATTATAACCTTTGTTATTTGTATATTTCATTCGATATATGAAAAACATGGCAATTATACGACAATACCTAATAAAACCTTGATACAAGTAAGATACAACGACCCAAAAAAAAGATACATTTTCAAGATGGATGAGATGTGCATGATATTCAATGGAATAAAAATATAAATGCAATGAGGACAAAATTGAAGAGAAAGAAAGAAAGGGATATCCAATGTTCCAGCGTGCAAAAATGAATATGAAGAGAAGGAAAGGAAAGGATATTATGGAGGGAATCAAACAACGTGATTATGTATTAAAAGACTTCCGGTGTTCCAGGGATGCAAAAATGGACGAGAATTCAAGCGACATAAGCAAACGTGTCTTTTGAATCGTCAACGCGCTCAATGTATTCTTTCTCTAGGAGGGTTTCGATCGCCTAAACGAAAAGAAGAATAAAATCAATGTATGATGGAGCTGCTTAAAAAAACAATCACCAACCTTCTTGATATCAGGAATCTTGGGCGCGAAGCGTTGCGAGAGTTGAGAAATAACTTCTTGAATCAAAGCTTGGTTTTTCATCGACTTTCTTGCTTTCATGATTCTTGAAAAATAAAAGTAAATAAAAAAAGGAAAGAAAAGCCATAAGAAACGGAGACAAATGATGATACGTATAGACATACCGAACGATAGTCGCTTGGATCACATATTTCCGATCTTCGTCAACAGCTTTCAAAACATCAGCCGACTCTGCCTTGACTTCTGCTTTGATGGGCAAGTTCAAGTTGACACGGATCTTCTTGGACTTGAAATCTAGATGGACATTTTAGTATGAGAATGCTCAAAAGAAAAGAAAAGAAAAAGAAGAAACAGACGTACTTGGATTGAGATCATACTGATCGGTTTCCTCGTTGATCAGAATCTTCGCCTTCACAAGTAAAGCCAAGACCTGTGTCAGGATCTCCTTCGCAATAGAAGTAGCCGTGAAGAGCTCTTCAAGCGACATAGTATCATTCCTATTATACTGCAAAAGCACAGCCGTCTGATACGCGCTCGTCATCAACATGTACTTCTGATTGAGGTAGTTCGTCCGTAATTCATTTTTAGAGTAGTTCCAGAGCCATGTGAGGATACGCCCAGAGTGTTTGGTTTGGTAGTACTTTTGGAAACGGTCGTACGTGGGGAGGATCTCTTCTGGGATGACGAAATCGTGTGAGGGAGGGTTGAGTGGCCAGAAGTTGGTGCCTAGGACCATGATGCTGAAACTGATATCCATGTCATCGTGGTTCTGTGCCATTCTGTCCTTGAATGAATCCGTAAGATCTTTGCTCAGACTCATGTCTATGAGATTAATGGGATTTTTTTAATAAAGTCTGAAATGAGAGTAGGGGGGAATGATGCTGTACCTGTGAACATTCGTTGGAGTTTATTGGTGTACTCGAAACCACAGGCTTCTTTCAACTTCGAGATCATGCTTGCTTCACTCTCATCCGATGCGGAGACTCCATGGATCAAGCGTTTTGAGAGCTTCGTCGTGTAAAATGTTTGGAACACATCTTTGTCTTCTAAGTATTTAAACAGGATCATCTGCGGTTTGAATTAGGACCTCAGAACACAACCACCCATAGGCAAAAAAAAGAAGCAATTGACTCACAACACGATTCAAGGCATTCTCCAGGTCGTTTTCCTCTGCCATCTTGTTATTTTTGCGGAGAAGCAGATCTGAATGCTTCGCAATCAGTTCAGGAGATTTTGTAGAAGAGGTTCCTGTGGCAGCGTTGCGATTGACGAATTCCCTACAAGCCTTGTCCAAACTGGCAGAAAAGCCGGCTTCACTCTTAAAGCTTCTGTTGACGATCGCGGAGTTCTTCTGGTGGACCTCTAAAAGAGCGTCGACATAGGCTTTTGGTTCGAGGGATTCGTTATTAGCACCCTCTTCACCACCACCGACGAGCTTCGCAACCGCGGCCAAACCCTCACGCTTGACATGGGCCGCAAACCTCATGCGCAATGGCTCCAAACCCTCTGGGATACGTGAAAGGACGGCATACAAACGCTGCAGGTCATCGTCACGGTCAAAATCGAGTAGATTCTGGAAACTGTCCCACAGAGCATCGGCATGTCCTCTAATGAGGATATCTTCAAGTTTGAGGATGAGCTCTTTACGCGTGCTCGCATGAAGATATCGTTCAACGCGGTTCTCCTCTTCTCGCAGTCGTTCTTCAGCCTTCTTAAGGTAATCAGACACTGAGTTCTCCGCAAGAAACGTCTCTGACTCCTTTTTGTAATATTTCTCGGTTGCTTCGATAAATGGAATTTCGAATTGGTCCTTGTAAACGTCTAGGCACTCCTTGTTCATATCGGCGGTATCTAGTCCGAGAGAGACGAAGGAATCGACCACTTTCTTCACCAGTCCTTGATCTATGGCTTCTCCATTTCGTTGTTGCTCGATAAGTCGGAGTGTCGCGGTTGTGAGTTTGGAATGGTCCTGTTCTATTACCATAAGGAGATGTTCTTTCCATTGTACGAGAGCCAACTGGTGCATACATTAGACGTTCAATAGCAAGTGAAAGATAACAAGGAACGCACCGTGTACACTTGGTAAACATCCTTCTTTCCTTCGTCGCGCTGTCTCTTCACCCAAAAACGGTTGACGTATGTGAACAGACGATTGAGATAATTAGCGCCGACGGTATAGCGATTCCATTCTGTAGCATAATATCGAAGGAGGTCGATATCTGAGAGCGTCGAAGCTTTCTATAACGGAATGAGTATTCATGAACACGAACTCATGATTGTGTAACGCACCTCAAGTATGCCTTTCAAATGTGATACAAGGAACTCGGCTAGTTTCTTGTACAAGTCCGCTCCTACTAAATTGGTGGCCGCTACAAAAATAACAAATGAACGTTGAACGGTTGAAGAAAAAACAACCGATAGAAGGAGACGTACAACGACTTCCGCCCATCATTCCCTGGATTCTGTTCGATGTACAGAAGTTGTACACGGTGGTGTATAGGTTTGCATGGGCCGTGAAGGAGAGCCCGGTCTCATATTTGGTCATGTAATGTTCTACGCCCTTGTGCAGGTATTTCCAAGTCTCCTCCAGCTCAGCAGTTCTAGGAGGAGGGGCAGAAAATTCATCTGTGGGTGGGGTCGGTGGTGGTGGCATGATGGTAATGAAGAAAAGAACAATAGATTTGTGATTCAAATTAGAGGTGGTGGTTACATTATAAGGGCCCCGCCGTGCTTTATATTATGTTGTCCCACGGTAACTCACATCACAAAAACATGTCAAATATTATAATCTGTTTATAATTGAATAGAATAAATACAAACCTATGTAATAATCCCAAGGAATAGAACCCACTAGCGAATGTGTAATGCTCAGCATACTTACAGGGTTTAGAATGTTTCTG
>JAIFHD010017698.1:0-13693 GCA_019721455.1 Psilocybe mexicana
CCGCACGAGCCTCAGCTACTGTCGGCACTTCCTCGTCGCTTTCCGAGTCCTCGGATGATTCGTTTTCACTGTCGTCTTCATCCTCATCTTCAGAGTCTTCGGTGAGATCTGGTTCCTCTTCCCAGGCTTGCTCGTTATCAGCTTTTTGTTTTTGAAGGAAAAAGAACGTTACAACGCACCTAATGGTTCGTCCTCATCCATAATTCGGTTTCTGGTGGTAGGTCTCAAGCCTGTAATTTACAGAAAGGTTGCAGTGGCGTGACGTCCTGTCATCATCTTGTTGTCACACCCTCCTTAGTAGAGGTTTAAACAGATTGGATTCTGGAGTAATGGCCTTCCACCAACTTGTAGAAAGGACCCTATCCAACCTTCTATAAACATCGTAAATTTCCAGTTTTCATATGTAGCTTTGGACTCAACTGACTGGCTACAGCAAAGCCAGATTATGCTGTTGTGATTATCATTCTCGGGTTCTTGCACCGGTCGGGGCCCGCCATCAATTTTCTCACGATAATTCTAAACCGCGTGGGCCTCTTCAGCTTTTCTCCTGAACTCCCACCGCCAGCGCTCATTGATGTTAGTCAGGGAAATATATATTAGGAAATAGAACTTGTATTAGCAAAATATCTTTACCTGAAAAACTCATCCTGCATTTGAAAAGGAAACAGATGATAGAAACACGTGATCTGTTTGCCAGTCAAACCGAAAAGAAACACATTCTCTTTTTATCAAAGAAACAAAATATGAAAAGAATTTGTTGTATTTCATCTGTTTCCTTTTCAAATGCAGGATGAGTTTTTCAGGTAAAGATATTTTGCTAATACAAGTTCTATTTCCTAATATATATTTCCCTGACTAACATCAACGAGCGCTGGCGGTGTTGGTTGAGACGAGAAACTTGTGGCAGAACTCACCACCATCGACTTCGAGTCCTCAATATATCGTCGCTCGATCTCTTATAGGCCAAGGCTTTGCTTGAGTAATGTCCCAACCTAATAGAAGGGCGAAGCGTTAGCCGGCAGCCACTCATGTGAGTCGCCCCTTATCAAAATGCGGTTCGCTCACCTCGCTTCGCCTCTGACTCCGCCTTCACTCACAGCTCGATCCCACCTCCACCCGCGCGAGAACGAATCCGTCCTTGGTCCTCCCTCCCACTCACAGCTCTGATTCATCGCATCACCTATCGACACATCCAGTTCAGAGCGGCCAACATCCTCGCCCCCGCCTGGAATGTCCGCCTTCGGGCTCCGTACCATCGTCTGGCCGTCGTCTGGCGCAATCGAGTCAAAGGCGGGCAGTGGAGGTGAGCGGTGATATCAAACCCAATGGTATGTGGTTCTGGCCGCGGGAACTCATTTTTTTAGTGACAAAACTTCTCCATTCACAGGGGATATCGCGTACCTCGAGTCGTTTACCGCCGCGGACTGTCTGCCCAGCATGCCCGCCTGCAGGATCCATCCCATCTTCTTGGCCGTCGTGTTGCGCAGTCGTGTCGAGGGCGGGCATTGGAGATGAGCGCTGACCGGTGAGCAGAGGTCAAACCCAATTGTATGTGCTTCCCCCCGCCGCGGAAAGATGTTGTTATTGACAATACTTTGACATTCACAGGCAATACATGCGTACCTCAAGTCGTTCGCCGCCTTCTACACAAAAATGCGAATCAGTAGAGCAAGACACCACGAACATATGGCTACAACGTACCTGCCACCTCATCATTGACGTGGTGCGAGCATCCGGTCTAGAAGAGGAAGTGTGGAGAGTGGTATTTCCAATTTCGCAGTGGTCGACGTCCTCACCGTTTTCCTGGCAGCGCACTCGTCCATCCAGCCAGCCAGTATGCCTCATCAACCTCAAAGGGCTCGCTGAACGTGAAGAGGGAGAGGGATCAGCCGCAAAAGGCTGGGGATGTCATGCTTGGTGAGTCTCGTTCATTCTGACAGCGGCGGACGCACGTACTCATCGTTCCGTTGACCATACCCTCACAATCCCAGATGTGATTCATCGCCTCACCCATCGACATCTCGATTTAAGAGCAGCCAACCACCCCGCCGCAATCTAGCATACCCGTCGGTCAGTGCACGATGGCAGCTATGATGGACAGTGGACACTCACTCACCTGAATACCGTACAGATCTGTGCAAAGACGGCGATCAGGATGAGAACACCAGAACGGCAAACGAGAGACTTACCCCATCGCTGTGTGTCGCCTCGCACCCCGAATCCATCCCGACGTGTCTCTGAACATCGGCAGAGTGATGACTGCAGGCTGAAGGGAGAACATCAAGCAGAGGAAGAGACTTGCCGGCGGACGCTCTTCGCCACCTCATCAGAGGTCGTCGTGTTTGTCGATGAGAGAGGGGAGGAGAAGTGGTGGTGAAGGGATTGTTAGTGAATGAGGAGGAATGCTGCAGAAGCTGGAGAAAAGAGGTGGAAGACCCTCTCTTCTTATACTCGCTGGCCATTCTTTTCTCGTACGTCCCTGAATTCCCTTGTTCGCGCCAATATTTTGCTGATTCTAGGTACTCTGTACGTCAGAACTTCGGCGTCAAGCGCCATTTCGTCATACCGTAATATGATCGCCGGTCATCTCCTCCATCTTTCCTCCCATTTCCTGCCAGTCTGCTTCGCTGAGGCATGCTCGTTCGTACCCTCGGAGACTGCTGCTGCTTCCTATCATGTACGCTCTCTTAAATTCCACGATCTCTTTTTCCAAGACTCATAAAATTCATTTCAAAAGATCCTTTTTTCTAATCTAAACACAACGCCAACATCCAGAGAGAATAACCCTCAAACCCTCAAACCCTCAAACCCTCAAAGAGATCTCTTTCGAGGGATGAAGATCGCCCTTTGCTATGGACGTAAAGAACCAGCCGAGACGTCCAGCTTAGCAGAATCGAACGCTCTGGACAGGCCGTAATGCTGCGCGGATGAATCAACGGCGAGCGAGCGAGCGCCGCTCCTCATTCAATGCATGTTCTTTTTTTCATCTACAAACCTGCATAGGTCTCTGATCGGACGTTGTACAGACCCGAATAAACGGCAAAGCGATCCAAACGGGCTGGATCCTTAGGACGCAAAAAGGAGGAGAACTGGAACAAGGGAATAACGGGAGATTCAATACGAGTCTCGCCCTACCCTTCGTAAGTTGTCGTTGTCCTGTACGTTTCGCTTAGTCGTGTGATTGATTGGAGCGTTGTCTAGGCTCGGAGAACTGCGGACTTCGGGTCCGTTTGCGAAGAAACCGGTTGAAACGACTGGATTTACGGCTGGGGGGATGGAGGAGAGGATCGGGAGTTCGATCGTGTAAGTCCCAGTTCCCAAGTATCCTACTTCGTCCATCCTCATCACTTCGACTACTCATAGGTATCAAATGTCATTATTCACGTCTTCTACGTCCGCATACCTGCAAATGCGTTGGAGGATTGGAAACCGAGAGGAGATGCTCGCAGGTCCGCTGAGCATTCTCCTTTCGATTTGATACTTCGCCGCGCCTTGGGCTTCGCAATATATCGTAGCCGAGCCCCTGTACGTTACGAAGGGACGTCTAGTCTGAGAATTGGAGCGCGGAAATGAGCTGGAAGTTGTGAGCGGCGAAGATTGGGGTGAGGAGGAAGATGTGCCGGATCTCCGTCGCTCTCAACTTTGAACACGGTATTCCGTCTGTACCTCGTACGGTGACCGGTAGTCATTAGTTCTATTCATTTGTCGTAGTATGTAGTTCAATAGATCGAGAGTTTCATTTGGAGGTTCCTCCCTGTAGAACATACGGAATGCCCGAGGGCATTTCAATGATCAAATCTAATGCACTTCCAGAATGTTTGGGCAACACGCAAGATCGACCATCGAAGTACATGTATATTATGCCTCTACACCAAGGAATGAATGAATCTTGTGGGATATGTACATGTTTTGAATGATACGATGCGAACATCGTTATTGACGCCCTTGCTTCCGTCGAGCTTTACCTTCCAACCTCACATCCATCCTCCGTTTTCCGCACCAAATATATGGAACCGAAATCTATTTCAAGACTTCTGCGGTGTATATTAGTACGTACGAGCGCTGGAAAATCCAACCAAGATGAATACGCGGCCGTAAGATGGAATCGACTCGCGGCATTCAAACTTTGACTCGAGCGCACTGGAAGTAACGATCGTCAGTCCCATTGCTGCGTTGTTGAGAGAAGATTTCAAGTAACGTTACCTTGCTCTAGACTGATTCGCGGACCCGAGGAGGCTTCCGAGCGTTGGAAACGACGTGAATGGGTTGGGGATGGTGAACGGGGGATGGAGGAGATGGTTGGAATTGGGACGCGATCTTCTTGTGAGATCGTTCCATCGGTGTTTTCTGTATGCATGTACTGTTTGAATAGAAGTGTATCTCATATTGTTAGAGAAGCGCGTATGTTAGTCATATGCAATAAATTCAAAGGGATACCGTCTGAGGACTGAGATCATAGATCTGTTAGAACTCCATTGGATCGTAAAGTCAGCATGCGCTGAAGCTACCCAGAACGGCACGTACATAGAGATATGTCGCGGAGCTCAGGGACCCCATATGTGAAATCGCAGCTCTGCACGAAATCCAATCGCTTTTTATGAGTGCTCCGAGTCGGATCTGACGGAGGAACGAGGAGTGGGTGCATTGCCATGTGCGTCATGCACATAATTTACCTGATGCATTCGCTTTGTGGGTATGATATGATAGATCCACATTCAAATAAACCACTTAATCTGATTATTTGAGCTTCATATCCCGTTGAAGACGTGAATCATGAGAGCGCGCCCACGGGCGCTTAAACGCGATCTTGGTTTTGGTGAGCATTTTCGTTGCAAATTCATTCCGGACCTAGAGTATACATGACTAGTAACATACTAGGGTGATAGGAGCACTATGAAATACTTGTGTGTCCCTTTTCTGTGATATTGAACGAAATTCTCTTCCATTAAATGGAATCGAGACTTGGGAGAATGAATGAGTGCGTACGTGAACATTCACCGCGTAAGTTCGATCTAGATCGGTACCATATTCAATGCGAATGTAGGTTTCGTGAAGTAGGACGCTTCGGATCATCTCGAGGGTGGATTGTGGGCGGAGAATTCAAATATGCAAAGTTCGGGCAAAGGTTCACACCAGTGCGGCGCCAGTTCATCAAATCGAGGGATCGCGTCTCCAGGAACTCATATCGTGGATCTCCCTCGCGAAGATCCAGCTCGTTCCCGCGAGCAATTGCAAACACACACGTAACATATCTCTAAAGCGAGGTTCTGAGGCACGAAAATTCGTCATAAATTTCATTTCAAAGCAAGTTAAAACATAAATAGATCATACTATCATCATCAAGGTGTCAGGATATCCGACAAATCCACTGTCCATCATGATCGATTTCCATCCATCCGCTTAAGCTCGCTCGTAGGTAAGGCCTGTAAGGAATTATTGGATTAGAAGCCCTCCACGCCCGCTTCCGCTTTGTATTCTCAGGTACATTGTGGTCGAAGACTCGATGATCGCGATTCCGCCATGACTAAGAGGACCATGTTGGAGTAGCGTGCTTCTCCGAGTCATCTTCGAATTGTCCTTGTTCCGAGTCCGAACGAAGAGACGCTCGGCCCTATAAGGTCCGATCCTTACTGGAGCCCAAAATAGCCCCTGTAACCTTTATGCAGCCGGCCATCACCGTATGTTTTATGTCGCTCCACCGCGCTGGTTCTTTTTTATTATGTAATCATATCCTCACCTTTTCCCGGGCCGGTCTTTGCTCTTGGTTCAACTTCGTCTTTTTCATGTTTTCTACACCACTCTTACATTCCGACTTCGCTGCTTTTATTTCTATAGATCTTGCAGTGGAGCTAGCTCCTGCTCATGTCCCCAGCCCAATGATTGAGCTCGGGTGACGCCATCCATCCACCACCAACCATCCACCAACGCCGAATCACCGATCCACTACGCCAACTGGCTAGCCCGATCCGCCTAGCCCACCACCACTGGCCTTCATGACGGCCCTCTCTCGTCCATATCTTACGACTTCGAGAACTTGTTCGGGCATGGACAGACGCTGGAAGTTGTAGGAATGGCTATTGGATTGACCACAGGCCGCCACCGCAGGAGGACAAGGAGAACAAGCAACTAAAGCTCGTTCTCGTCGTTCTCCACCACTACGTCGCACCACCACAAGAGAACAAGCAAGAAGAAGCGAAAATTTCATCATTCCATACCACTGCGTCACACCTCGTCAACGACAAGAACGAGAACGAGCGGCTAACGAGAACAAGAATGGGATATCTATTACCTAGGCTACTACCACATCACCCCACCCCTCTCCCTCTCTCCGCCTCCCTCCCTCCATCAGTCCCCACCAACATATTACACCACCCACGCCATGTGCAACCCACGGAGGGCGGTCAAAGGCCACCCCTAGTTCGCCAATGCCATCTAAAGGCCACCAATGGCACTCGACGACCACCTACGGCCACCCGCGTCTCATCTCATCTCTCTTCCTCTGCGCATGGTCAACCTCACTCCACAGCGTCGCCAGCAATGTGCTCGTTGGGTATGTATTTCGTGGATGTGATCCCGTCTGCTAGCTGATTGTGTTTGCTTGTCCAAGCTCGAGCTCGACGACCGATGGCAAAATCATCAACGGTCCGTATTCTTCTTTATTCTGCAAGACGACTGCTAACCATTTTGCTTGATAGGTGATCGATGAATCTACACCAGAACGGCGAAAAACAAGGTGAGAGAAGGGCAAAGAAGACTGGATCGCGACACTCACTGGCACGACATGACAGCCTGTACAGGTTTTCTTTCCTCGCCTGCTGGGCCCTGGCAACGACGACGGACGGCGGAATTCATCTTTGGTAGGTGCTTTGAGTCTTGTTGATTGAATGGCTAGCGCTGACGCCTTGGACGACAGCGGGATCGATCTAGGAAACCTACGGACGTCATCGTGAGTTTTGTCGCCCAGTTCACCTTTTATTTTGTTCTGACCTGTCTTCTCCGCCACTTGCCACCGTCCAACCATCATCTCAATGAAAACTCGCCACACCACTCGTTGACTCATTGCTCCACCATTACCAGCACCAAATTGCCAACCTGTCTCTCTGTGCTCAAGGAATCTGAGATCAAGATACATATGTGAGTTCACCACCATTTCCATTATTGAAAAGAAGAGTGCTCACCAATGCGATGCTTTGTGTTCCCCAGTCGTTTTGCGGTTGGCAGTGGAAGGAAGCGGCGGTGGACATTGCTGTGACCTGCAGGCTAGGATAAGAGGGTTGTAAGGGCCGAATCTACGCCAGGACGACGAGAAAAAGGTGAGAGCAGAACGAAGAAGAGTGAATGTGGTGACTCACGACATGATGTGTCTAGGTTCTCTCCTGCTGCCAACGACGATGTCCATGTTCGGTACGTGCTTCGGGTCTGTTGGTTGAACGGCGAGCTCTGACACCTTGCATGACAGCCTGCAGGACGAAGGAAACTGCGCAAGCGACAAGGTAAGCACAAAAGGGAAAAAAAAGGTGATTTGGGCGACGAAACTCACGACATCGTCCACAGGTCACTCACTGTTGTCTTGACCAAAACACGCCACAAGGATCGAGGGCAAAGAGACGTAGTGACCGGGTGGGTGTTGAAAAGAGGAGACAAAGAGCATCTGGCAGTGGCGTACAAAAGTGAGTTGGCGGCTATTCCGATCGTCGAAGAGAAGATGGCTTACCCATCGTTTCAGGGGGGTTTCTGGCGTCGGTGTTTGCGTTGTTGATGGATGGCAGGATAGCCGTGTCTGGCAATGCCTGCCACTTCTGGCACCCGGTGCGACAAAGATGATGACGGTGTCGAGCTCATAGTGTGGCTTAGCATCGGAGGCTGGTACGTGGTTCGATCTTGTTGTGTGAATGATTCGGTGATGGTTCGATCGAAAGGTGGAGTCGTGCACATTGGCGCTTGGCGTCAGCGATGTTGAAGAAGGGTGCTGGATGTTGAAGGGCTTGCATCGCCCATTGACGCATGGATTGTCGTCGTGGTCGCGGAAGAACGATGATGAGGGCTAGGATGTGAAGACGGTGTGAGATGTGTGCAGGTGAACCGAACTGTGGCTGGGAGACTCACCAGACCATGAATTGACCTCTCTGTCAACAGAATACATGAGGTTCTGCTTGGAGTCTGAGAGTTCGCTCCCTGATTTGCCCAGTCTTCATCAGGATGTAGGCGTCCTGAGTGGAGTGATGAGATCTGGAAAAGGTAAGAGATTGTTGATTTATGGGGGAAACAATATGAACTTACATTTGGATTGCCCAAGGCTCATTGAGATGGTCTAGGACAAGGGGAGGACGTTGTGAGTTGAATGGGAGACCCAAGGAACTGAGGGAGAAAGGGGAGAGAAGGCAGTGTGGAGGTTCCCCGACCACTCATGGTCGGCGTTGACGACGGAGAGCGAAAGCTCGCTCTCCTCGTCCTTCTTTCTGCCCACCGTCCATAATGACCGAGGTCCAGCATCTGCTCGACCTCCTCATTCTTCTTCCCTCCACCACCCGCCTCTGGTGTTGACAAATCTGTGGCCACCCAATGCCATCTTTAACGACGGAGAACGAGCTTTAACTCGTTCTCTTTCATTCTTCCCACCCACCGCCCACGTCAACCTCCTCGTTCTCTCTTTCCGCCACCACCAGCCACCATTTATAGATACGGAGAACAAGCTTCAAAAGCTCGTTCTCCCTCTTCTTTCTTAGATGGTACCTTAAATACATATATGGTACTTATATATACCAATAAATAAATGTTTTTTAAATGATTTTGGATATCTGAGATACCAGACGATTCACATGTGGTCCCGTTATGTGGACGGCACCAACGACCAACGACACTGACAAGGAGGAGCTTCCTCCTCGTCGTCGTCTCTGTTCAATCTCATTGTTTTTTCCGTGACCAACCCCTTTTACGAAGGAGACCATGCATTTGCTCAATCGGAGTCCTTTCTTTCACTTTGCCACCTGTAGACCTCTTTCATATCTTTATTTGATTGCTTAGATAGTAGTTATATATAGATAATAATTTTCTTTGTTGAATCCAATATCCTCAGATCGCTTAAATATGCGAAATGGATTTTGGTCTAAAAAAAGAGGGGGGGGGACTCGGATATTGCCATGCTAAAAGCAGTGGCCCACCTTGCAAGTACAGCGTTCCGTTAAGATAAGTTGATCTGGGAAGAGTAAGGGTCATGCCTAGTTTGAGTTGAGTATCCAGCAACCTCTGCTGAAGGACTTGTTTAGCCGTTCAAGTATAGAGTAATCCGAGTCGGTCACTCACCATACCTGAGAATCAACCTTGATTTCGAGGCTAGAATGAAGAGCGACAGCCTGGAAAGCAGTAGACGTGCGTGATGAATACTACAGGCTGAGTAGTCCTTGCAATCCTAACGACGCGGGTCAGTCGTTTGGGACATAAAGGTACGGAGGATTTGGACACGTACTCACCGAATTCTCGAGCAGATCCTCCATTCCGGTGGGTTGGCCTTGCGCTGACGAGTGGCTCACGAGCATAGGAAGCAAGGGAAGATGTCAGAGTGCGGTGTGAACAAGGAAGAGAATTGGGCTGACCGTCAAAAACTGGGCGCTGAGCCGTTGAAGAGAGGGTCTAGGAGTGGACGGGCGAAGGAACTGTGAATGTCTTTCGACGACGGGCAAGAGTTCTGGGTCAGGAGAGTGAGGTAAATGACAGCATGGGGAGAACATACCTGGATATTGACGACGTCTCGAACGTCAACGATCCAGACGATGGCGTATTCCGGAAACAGGGAGCGGGAGAGATGAACATCGGTGAGGCTGGTGGTGGGGACTCAAGAGGTGTCAGTGCAGAGGGAAAGGGTAAGAAAGTGGGAAGAAAAGAATGGCAGGGGGGATTTGGAATCCAGAAACGATTCCTGAACATCCAAACATCGGTTTTCCTTGCCAGCGCATAGGGGGGGAACTTGAACGCGGGTGAGATGTTTTGGGAACTGACCGGGGATCATTCAGTGCAGGGTGGGACACTTCGAATTTCGGGAATTGATGCAGGTGCAGCTGATTTCAATTGATTCTTGGTTCATACGCAGCGGAAACGGATAGTGGGATTGGAACTCATGATGGTTACGGAAATTATTGCCACAAAGGAGAGAAGTGTACATGTTGTCAACTGATATTCGGGACGTAAGACGATCCTCTCGGGTTAATCAAACGGAAGAAGAACGATACACCGTCTACCCTGCAGTCCTGAATCCATTTTCCAAACGTACGAGACGCGAAAAAACGCGCTCAACGCGTCCGAACGTGATCTTCAAAACAAGACAAAACTATCAGGTAAGGTCTTGGCGAGAATAGGGTATATATACTGTGCTTACCTGGTAGGCGGTTGGTTCATTCCCTTTCCCTACTCTATGCCAGTGTGGGATATGGGAACTCGCTGTTGCCGTCGTTGTCGTCGTCGTCGATGATGACGACGGCCATTCCCAAGTCTTCTTTCCCAGGCATGTTTGCTCGCTGTCGATTTGCCAAACAGTGTTCCTGACCGCCGTTTATTTTCCAGAGCTCTTCTTGGATTCTTCTTCAAAGTTCGACCTGGACGTGGACGTCGTGGATCTGTGCACAGCGTGAATGATGGTATGTTGTCCTCGAGCTTCATGGTGTAACCAAGACAGACGTTTGTCATTAGGATCTTGATAATGAGGCTGAAGTTCCCGAAAGTAGTCTCGTATACTGAAGCCAGGACTCGGATGCTGACCATGGTGAGCCTACCCATTACACTCTTCGTATTGAAAAGTGCTTACTGAGGTGATAGCATGGGCCTATCCTTTGACCTCAGCCAACCCAACCATTTCCACTCTCAACACACGACATCCTCCACCCACATCCCAAGCCCACAAGGAAATCACGGTCAACTGTGCATGGAAAAGCGCTAAAGGTATGTTGGTAATGAGGATTTGATGTGTAGGATGAATGCTGACTTGCCATGGATGGATAGAACCCCGAGACGACGCATCGACTTCCCGCGAACAGCATGACCGCCCCACGACCTCTCACATCATCCTCCGACGCCGAACACTTTGAAGAACTGCTGTATACTCCGATACAACATATCGATTTCCGGCAAACAGGGTCATGACATCAAGCCTGAGGCTAGACCATGCCCCTCCGTCGTCGACGTGTCCCCTAGGAACCCCAGCAAGCCTCGAGACGACATATCGCTTTCCCGCGAACGGGGTCACATTGAGGTCGATAACTCGCTCCAAGCCTTGAAGCGACGTATGGACGTCCGCAAAACAGTGTGTTGGAGTCAGAGTGTATGGGGAGGCTATGCCAAGGTGCTGCAGGTTTGTTTTCAGCTTCACTGTTGACATGCCATATGAATACTAACCTATCTCCCACCTCAGACTATGCCCTCCTATGTCGACGTGTCTTCTAGAAGTCCCAGGAGGCCCCGACACGACACATCGATTTCCGCCGATCGGGGTCTCGTCAAGACCTATATTCCATCTTAGACCATCCCCCTCCATGTCGACATCTCTTCTCGGAATCCCAGAATGCCCCGACACGACGTATCGATTTCCCGCGAACGGGGGTCTGGTTGTGCCTCAAGGGCTGTGTGCAGTGTCTCGCCATCGCCCGCCAGCATGTCCCTCGGTGTCGACGTGTCGTGTTGGAGCGCGGAATGCTTCGAGATGATGTATCGATTTCCGGCAAACGGGGGGTCTGGTGGTCTTCAGGGGAGTGTGCGCCTGCGGGTCGATGCCCCTGAATGCCTGGAGACGACGTATCGACTTCCCGCGAACGGGGGATGGGCGATGCTCGAGCCTTGAAGGGTTCTGAGCGGTGGTCTTGATGTTTCGCAGACGGCCCATCCCTTCCGGTTCTCTATTTCTCCCCCTCCAGGGAGTCGTGTGTCGGCCAAGGGAGGTGCTGCAGGTGTGTTGTCAGATCGACGAGTTGTTTACCACAGAAACTGACCTCTGTTTTGTTAGATCTGCCCCTATCCTCTGGATCCGCCAAACTGTGTTGAGACGAGATATCGAGGTCCGGCGAACGGAAGGACAGGCTCCTGAAGGTATGGATGTGATTGTTTCGTCATTCAATGCACATATTGACATGGATACCCGTAGAAATGCTCCCTTGACCTTGACCATGGCCTCTATTCCCTCGATCAACGACGCCGACGACCTACGCCCTCTGCTGTCCACTCGCCAACGCGACTCTGCCTCCTTTCCCGCCTACGGCTCCCTCGTCTCTCTCACTCAGCGCCAACTCGGCAACGGACTCGACTGGACGGTGGATGGAAGGAGACGGGATTCTCGGCCCCTACTGCCCTTCGGGGGGGGAGAATCCCTGCCGGTTTGGAAGATGAAAGAGGGCGGAATGCTGCGAAGAAGGCTCTTTTTTCGCTGTGATGTCATAGTTTGTACTATTAAGCGAGCAGAAACACGACATGTGCGCACAAAATGCTCGCCACTGCAAGTCTCTTTCTAGTCTCCTTTGACAAAAAGGCATGAATCCTATCTCAGAACAAACCACAACATCGTCCGCAATACGCTACCCGTCTATCCAAAGACCACTCACTGAAAGCGAGACGCCGCATCCTCAATCTTCGTCACCGTCTGTCTCCAGTAGTCAGAAGTGGAATACCATCGAGGTCAGATTGAAGGATATCAAGGGCATTGGCGACACTCAAGGATGCGTGTGCGATGCTCGAGGTGCAGACTGATCGACTGGGTCATGAAATATCGGATATGAAAGGGATCATCGGGCCCATCATGCCAGCCTTTGATGCTGAGGGTTCACGATCTGCGGAACAGACAAGTTGGGAGGTAAGCTCAATGCTTTGATATGGTATCAGTGACGAGCTCACGCTAGTGTAAATAACAGAATAAGACGCAATTAACGTCTGCTCAAAGCTACGCAGGTTCTGGATTAATCACACCGGTGAGCATATTTCTACTAGTGATGAAGTCCTGCGCTAATTACCTCCTTGCAAAAGCCCACAACTCCAGGTCGAACGGCCACTGCGCTGCAGCGTATCAGTAGCTCTACAGGAAGGATTGTGCACCCTGACCTTGTGGTACGGGAAGCTTTCCCCGATCTCACACTCCTTTCAAGTTGACAGAACCGTTTGAATACTATAGTCAACAGCGATATACACTACCCCTCCCCGTCCCCACCATGGGATATTGGGCAAGCGGCGCTCCAGAGATGTCGACTCTGACATGCATTCCAGTCCCGAATATTTTGCTCAGGAATCACCAAGGAAGGTCAAGCGCGTCCGCTTTGCAGAGATCAACGATATTCCGATATCCAATCTCCGCACACCTGTCGATGAACTGGTACGTCTGCTTCTTCTTTCACAAGTTATCACCCCCAAACTGTGGACACAGGAAACTAGCTCTCATGCGCTCATACTGCCAATCCCGGTGTTGACGTTGGACCCTCGTCTCCCATCGTTGCTGAGCCGGAGCAGTCCTACCGACAACAGCAGAAATACTACCTCTGTCCTGGCACCCCAAACCTCAACGCATTCGGACGTCGTCTCCCCTATTTCGCCTCCGATCTCTCCTATCATCCTCCCTACAGGCAAGGCTCGGAAGCCAGTACGTTCAAAGTTCCGCGACAGCATGGCCTTTGTTCGCAAGTATCAACCAAGGCAGAAGACGCGATGGGATCCGGTGGTTGGGAAA
>JAIFHD010017720.1:0-12536 GCA_019721455.1 Psilocybe mexicana
GGAATGTTGCCCGAATGCTTGGAACCTAACACTTTGGAACATAGTGGGTTCATCTACATCCCTCATACCGATCCTAGGGAAGTTGCGCCTTCGAAGATTCGCTTGGATTTTCTTTGAAAAACATGGGATGATTGAAAGGGATGCTAACGGTTATCGAGTGTCTTTCAAAGAAAATCCAAGGATCGCAAGCGAACCTTCGAAGGCGCAACTTCCCTAGGATGGGTATGAGGGATGTAGATGAACCCACGATGTTCCAAAGTGTTAGGTTCCAAGCATTCGGGCAACATTCCAAGATGCTGGCAATATCTGTAGCACTCCGGCTAGAGAGGAAAATGTGCTGTACGTGGTTTCCAAAGCCTTGGATGTGTGTCAGATTTAGGACTTCACTTCTGTAGACAGTGTTGTTGGACAGTTCGGGAACATGGTAAAGCGACGGTGGGATCGTTCTTCCTGAAATCCCTGATCGTATGATTTGATATAGTTCTGGTTCAAACCTAGTGCATCGTATCAGTCAGCAAGGTAAGTAATCTACTCAGATATCTGCTCAGCCAGCTCACCAGATCCTAAACCGACGAGCAACCAGAATCAAATTGGGAACGCATTTTGGGAAATCGCGGGCAGCTATTCCGCATATATAACGCTCGAGCTCGAACGGTATCTGATATTCGATGTGTGAAGTTGATTCGGTGGGTTTCATTCTTTCCATGGTACTGCCAGTGATGTTAAAGTCCGAGTCGTGGATCGCAGACAAGGCAAAGACAAGGTGACTTGAAAGCAATCACAAGGAGCTGACCCAAACTCTGACAGATGAGAGCGCGAAGGCCGCTTGGCAGGCTGGAGCTGGTGCAGCTGGGTAATTACAGGAATCCAAATGAGCAAGTTGTATGTATGTTCTGTGTATATTGGGAATCGAGAGTCAAAGGTAAGAGTCGCCGACAAATCGCGGTCGGTCGACCCTCCGTTTGTTTGGCTGCTTGATCCGGGGCAAATAAACCAATTCCACTGCTTGCCGGGCCCGCTGGCGACTCTGTCTTGACTCTATCCCAACTCTGAGTACTGAGTACTGAGTCCTGAAGGCCTGACCATCAACTATCCATTAAAACAATCATACAAGTTCAAAAAACTTTGATTAATGACCCTTTTCCTTTGAGAACCACGAGGGACAATTAACCTATAGGTCATTTTCAAGTAGCTTTTCGCCATGAATTGTTTTCGTGTCCCAGACTCCCAGCCTTTTCGTTAAACACAAACCCAGCACAAACCGTAAGCAGATCTTGAAGATACTGAACAATGGTCACTGACTTCAATTTCCAGAACTACTACCTGAACAAGCTGTCAACTAACGACTCGCCGCTCACCCACCCAAAACCACAGGAACTTGGCTATTAGCGACGCAATACGATGGTATTTCTCAACGAAAGGAGAATCGAGAGAGAGAAGGAATCAGCCAGTCCTGATTTGAAACGTTTAGGCCCTCCAGCAATTCATTCGGTGCGTCCGAATGGATTGAATATGTTTACGATGGTTACTGATTTACTTCTAGGCGCTCGCATCGTCTCCACGTCCCCAAACTGAGGCAATGACAGTACTCTTTTGCCGTCTCTGATTCCTTCGCCACTGTTCCTCTCTCCACCGGTGATCCTGAAGCATGAGTTAAGTTTCAAAATGTGGCATTTCACTGGACCGTACGGTACAATGACGTCTCTCTGAGGCCTAAAGGTATATTTCCCAATTTACTCCTGGCTCTCTGGTCTGAAGCTGATCTTGTGAACTCGAAACGACAAAAAAAAAGTCCCATAGTGAATATGTTGTAGATCTTGACGTGTCACGAATGAGGGCCCGGATGCGGATGACGTGTGCCCGAGGAGAGTGTTGAGGCGTTGATGGGTTGTAATGGCAGAGGGAGTGAGTCCCAGAGGAGACCTTGACGAAGGATGAACGCTTGAGGAATTGCCATACAACTGCAAAAACACAAAGACTACATATATCCGCCACCGTTCCTGTATACTACCATGTTAATACTTCAATGTCCCATATTCTGATCTTCCCAATGGCATCCACCGATGCGACACGCTTTCCATCAGGGAAGAATGAGATATCGTAGACTGAACGTCCATGACGAAGGGTGCACTCTAATTCCTGTGTCTCCGTATCCAATATATGGACCGTCCCATCATTTGAGGCTGATGCAACCTTCGTGTTGTCGGCGGAAAATACAATAAAACTGATCCATCCTTTATGCGCCGGGCATGGTTTCCCAGCCCCCTGCCCATCATCGAGGTTCCACATCATAATCTCCCCTTTCGCCGTTCCCACAACGACACCCTTCCCGTTCGGTGAAATCGCACCACAAGAAATAGGTGCATCAAGAAGGCCTGGTAGACAAAGTTCGCTAACCATGTTGCGAGTTGCTACATCCCAAACCCGAACCGTTTGGTCTTGGGATAACGACATGATGTGCTCTCCCCCATCCGTGAACATGACTGCGCGAACCTTGGCGCTTGCCTCAAAAGGCTCCCCAACTTGTGATCCGTCTGCGACGTCCCATAGCCGCACCGTCTTGTCAAAACTCCCTGAGGCCACCCGATCGCCGGTAGGAGAAAATGAAACTGATTCCACCAGGGCATTGTGTTTTTGGGTGGTAGACATGACAGGCTCCCTTTGGTTGTTCCAGAAACAGATGGTTCCGTCGCGTAGCCCGGATACAAAGACTATTCCATCAGGGGATGCTGCAAGGCGGCTGACTGATACTGAGTCCCCCTCAGATGAATGTCTGTGTTTTGCCCCTGTCGCTGAATCCCAGACATGGCAGGTCGCACCATATGAGGCAATAACCCTGTTATCAGGAAAGATCGCGAGGTTTTTGTAGGAAAAGATATCTCCAAGTCGCCCCAGCTGGAGTTCAAGCTCTGGCTGTCTCTCGACTATCCCAGCATTAGCTCGACAATCCGAAGATGAAGATGGGCATGACATACATCTTGTAAAATGGACTAGGAACCTTCGGGCAATAGCGATATATTTGCGGTCATTGCTTTCGTTGCAATCTTCAAACACCGCCTTGACTTTATCCACATCACACCACGTCAGCTTGCCAGTCGTCCCTTTGTTTGTTTCGAGAAAATCCATAACATCGGTGATGAACTGGATTTTGATGGGCAGAGAGGCAGTCGGGGGAGTAAACCTGGCTCCCAATACATCTATTGCCGCATCGTACACTTCCTGTCGGCCTTTGACTGCCCGAGGAACAAAGAAGTGTTCAGTAAAGCATTGAACAACAATCTCAAAGACTCTTACCTGTCAGAGCTGCGGTCCTTTGCAAATGTTCCCATACCCTGGCAGTGGAGTCCGGCTGATGCGAGTCGACAACCTCGTTCAGGAGGTCTCGCGTGGCCTGGAACAGATCAACGGCCTTCCAGTCCCCAAGGCCTTCGGTATATAACTTGGACCACAAATCCGGATGGTTGTCAGGGGGTCGAGCTTTGGGGGTATATTCATTCGTTTCTTTATCTTTCGAGATGAGCGAACCGTGAATTTTTTGACCAGGGTGAATTTTTCGATATCCACCAAGATGAGGCCTAAATGGTGGAGAATGGCGGTGATTAATCTTAAGTATTAACTTCCGGTCAACAAGGAATTACCGTACCTGTAAGTCGTCTCCTTGCCGTCTTGCTTTCTGGTATAGGTCAATCTGTTGATGGGAAGAATTTCAAGGAGCCACCAAACACCGGTCAATGATTCTTGGACTTTGATCGGTTCGTCGGAGAGGACATGCTGGAATAGCTCAGCACGAAGTCCTGCAGACACTGCTTCAAACACCATCCAACGAAGAGGGGGTGTGCGTCTATCCATTTTCTCATTCAGAGCTTTCCCTCCCCCGCTAATGTTTCCGAGAAAATTTGTATTAATGTGAAGTAAAGCGAGAAGAGCTTGAAAAACGCTGACATATCTGAATGTGTTCCCGCAAACCAGACTTCCAATGTGTGTGGATAGACATCGCCTTTGGATTCCTTCCTCGATGGGAATCTCTCCTCTGGAAGATCGTCAGTTCCTTCATCTGGCAACACGGCTATGGGCGCCGCCTCAGAACTAGAATCGGGTGTAAGGTCTTCAATGCTTTCGGGGAGCGAGATGGACGATCCCCGATCGGTAGATGAGGGAGGGACGGTTGGATTGCCGGTAGATGAGGGAGGGACGGTTGGATTGCCGGTAGATATCGCTGGAACGGCTTTGTCTTGCCGATTGCCACTCGAAGTAGCTGACCCTCCATATGCATATTCAGGTGCAAACTTGACTCGCCGCTCATCCAGAGCCAATGCCTGTCTGAAGTAACAAACATGCTTCATCCCGTCGACTGTTCCGGGGGGCATGGACTTTTTACCCGCGGTCCCAATGGATGAGACGGTATCCCTGTCATCGCCGTTAGCAATCGTTAAGGTAAAAAGCGAGATCAAGTCATACCAGACTCCAACGTAGTGTACATGGACCCCAGAATGCGAAAAAGCTTTCTTGAACCGCGCCGCCATGGTGGTTGCTTGATTCTGGGGAGACATCTGTTGCTTTGCCCCAGACCCGACATTGGCGACATCGGGTAAATCTCCATTGGATCGCGGCTCAGCATGTATGTTGGCCTTGTTCTGGGAAAAGATTTTCTTGAACCATGTCGCTATAGTGTTCTCCCCCTTTCCTGGAGACCCCTGTTGATTCTTAGTCTCCCCGACATCTGTGAGCTCAGTCGACGGTTTGCCGGAATCTGGATCGGCATATAACTCGTAGGCGCTGTGGAACTCAGATCAGCTTTGTTATCAGGAAGTCAGAGAACCTATCAAGCATACAATGGGATTTGCTCTTCATTGCCTTTACGTATGAGCCCGACCTGAAATTGTGTGAGACGAAAATGTGGACGATGGAAAGTCGCAACATCGTCACCTTGTCGATCATCGCTGCCAGAACCCGAACCTGAAAAGCGCCACGTGAAAATCCTACGCAGCATCAGCGAATCTCGTTGAGGAAAGAACATGGAATGTCACACCAAACAGAAAGATTCGGTCGCCGTTCTTGTAGTTCTCGGACAGCCATCTGTAGGCGGCCAAGATGGTGCGTTCGAAGTTCCTGCCAGTGATAGAATATCATTAAAAACGCGCAAAGAGATCGAGTTGGCTTCATACCATGCAATAGCCAAGTCGATTTTGTGATCGATGACTTGGAAGAAGTACTTCAACGACAACCGGGACGGACGCGCGTACGTTCCTATCCCGCTGTTGTACCAGGTGAGCTGTTTATCGTCGTCCTCCTTCAAAATGAGGTTGTATAGCTCGATTACGTTTGTATTCTTTACAACATGTATCAGCGATAATGCTGGAACAATAGAGAGGAAACTGTACGCATTTACCTTCTTTCCAAATTTATTTCCAGTACCGTCGATGCATACGACCAGATTGCGGACATTTGAACCGGATTTGTGATGATTACACTTCCGGGCGCGATTCTCTTCGTATTTGTTGGAGGGTTCTCCATCTATGGGCGGTATATCGGGCATTTGAGGTTCACTTGGCTGTAGACAAAATAGTAGTATCAAAGGAGATGGAAGTTCACGGGTATGGTGCGAAGTTAACCAGTGTGGTGGGAGGAGGTTCTGTATTTCAATCATTTCCCTACTGCCTGGCGCTTCTTCAGAATATATTCATTTGGATTGATATCAGACCTTACCGCTTCTCAAACGAGGAGTTCGGTCTAAAGTCAATTTTCAACCAGCGGTGGGGTTCCAATTGGCGCCTTTGTCCTCCAAACCTGCCGACTTTCGCGCCAACTGTTGACATTGATTGACGGATTGGTGACTGGAATTGAACATACTGCTGGCTGATTCAGATTGTGACTGAACTTTGAAATTTAGTCTAAGCTTGAAGGATAGATTCGTCGATGGAATTTAACAACCATATCAAGTTTATGAGAAACAGTTTTTTTTAGAAAAAGGGCACATACTTTGAGGATTGCCTGGGGCAATGGGGATAGATTTAGGTAGAGCTGGTGTTTTTGGGAGTCCAGTCCATTCGAAATTGGGTATACCTAAGGGTGAACGCATTGGGTCCACCATACCGACATATCGACACCCCTCACACCAAAACAAATCAAAAAGTTTGATCACGGTATCCATCCTCGACCTGGCCAAACCCTCTTTCATCCCACTTCACCGGTCACCCTGCGCACTTGTACCGTAGGTCTTCTGTACTTAAGCCCATTCTTTGTCAATCACTGCTCCTAATAGCATCGTGGAGACTTGCCAGAGGGCCTCGTGCGTTTCTACGAAGTATTGAAAGCCGTGTTCATTTCGAAGTCGCGTCAACTTGCGACGTTTGATGTTGAGATATCGATGCCGGGTTCGCCTAATAGCTTTGAATGATTAAAAGGATGTAGAGGGCCCAAAGGAGTCCACTTGGGACCTTGGTAGTATACGTCGAAATCGGAATCAACAATCTCCCAGTCCCACTGTCGGGCTTGTTTGGCTAACTGAGCCGGGACAAACAAATAACTAATACCAAATCAAAAGTATACAATTTATCCTCGAGACACAGTTGCAGCGGCTTAGTCGACGCCTCCGACGGATACAAGGCGTAAGGATACAGGTAATCTTTAACCCATCATTTCGTTATGCCAACCCTGAGCCCGCCGCTGAGCGCTTCCAAAGTATTTGAATACGATCAAATGGCAAGCTACGACGTACCCGGGGCTTTCAACCTTGTGATAGAAGGGGAAAGGAGCTAGTCACTAGTCAAAAGGAGGCTCTAGAAAATCGCATTCGAACAGGTAGTGGCTCTTCAGGTTAGTGTGTTTGTATTCAGTGGACTGTGTGGCGCACCAGCTTCTGAATCTTGCCGTTATAATCGAATATGGATTTTGGTGGTTGGTTTTTGCGCGAAATGGACAGAATCTCAATGACTCGAGAAAGGCCCAGAATCATCGGCCCAGTCGGATTAGAGAGGGTATGAAACGAAGCGTAAAGGGGGTTGAAATCAATATCCCATTTACTTGAGATACTTATCAAGCATGGCCGACTCCACTTAGAGCGCTTCGAAGCTGAAATTGAAATGAATGAGTGGAGAGTGTCACAGAAAGTTTGACCACCATGTGATGTGTTAGAGAATCTAATGAGGGCTTAAGCGCTCAAGTTCAAGCGCCTGGCCGAAGTACTCGGAGAGCTTCAAAGAAGACTGAGTTGTGATTGAGAGTGCAGAATGCTGGATGCGATTGCATCTGTGGACAGGAATTGAACAAGTACGAGCGAAGAAAACGCAAGACCTACAGGTCGAGATTTACCAATCTGGAATGATCAATTTCGAAAATGTGTTAGGGTGCCACCTCCCTGTGTCTCGATTATATATAGAGTATATGCTTATCGCCTTACAATGACTCTCCGGCTACCGAGTTATAAATCATGCTTCCTGTCAACCTGTCAATAAGGTCGCGAAGAGTGGAACAACATTCTGGGGTCATTGTATGAGAATATTCATAGAATATGTCGGACCTAATAGATATCGTTTGGGATGTGGAGAAGGGCGTGGTTAAAGAGACTTCGAAATGTCGACGTTGATTGTGGAAGAGACGTGCTTGTTGAACAAAATTGAAAAAGGCTCGACGACTTCCCAACTTTTAGGCGCTCTGACCACATGGCTGGATCACGGCGAGTCGATGAATCCTCGATGTTCACATTTATGTGAGGGTTAGTGATGTGGATGAGATGAAGAGACGAGAGGAAAGGAAAAGAGAGATAGCGGGAGAAAAGGAGAGAATAATTGATTCGATGGGATAAGAAGAAAGAAAAGAGGCGTATATCTACAAACAGAAACGTAAATTCAAAGAGGAGCTGACCTTATGAACTCGAAACGACAAAAAAAAAAAAGTCCCTGTGTAGTAGATCTTCACGCGTCACGAATGAGGGCTCAGATGCGGATGACGTGGGCCCGAGGAGAGTGTTGAGGCGTTGATGGGTTGTAATGGCAGAGGGAGTGAGTCCCAGAGGAGACCTTGACGAAGGATGGACGCTTGAGGTGGCTGTTGTTGTGCTCCTGGCAGCCATCGGCACGCAAGCACAGTGGACAAGGTCGAGTGGGCCATGGAACATATCGGAGAGGATGTGAGTTGGCAAGTTTTGGATAACTTTCTTTCAAAAGAACATGAAAGGTTAGCGATGTGGATGATGAGACAGGAGACAGGAAACGGAGAACAAAACATTAGGAATCGAATATACAGAAACAAAAACGACAGTGGTATGGGGAATGGACAAGGGGAGGATAAATAGAGGAAAATAATGAATATACGCTACGAAAAACTTACCTCGGCGACTCCGAAACGACACCAAAGAATGGTCTAGAACATATCGGATACATTTCAAGAACAAGGCTTGGGCTCGAGATCGTGAGATCTTGAGTTGAGATGCGGAGGAGAATGTGCGTGCAGAATGTTGAGGCGGTTGAGTGACGGGAATGCGATGAGTTGAATGGCTCTCCATGAACTCATTTTGTGTTGGTAACTCATGCGAATGGCTGGTCCCCGCATCAAAGGGGGAGTTCGGTCCAAATTCATCGACGAGGGAGATGTCTAAGACAGGGGGAAAGGCACGTTTGATTAATGATATCAATGGACAGCTTTTTCTGCCATCCTCCCTTTCGCGACCATCAAGTCTGTTCTTTCCGGCCTAAAACCAGCCAAGCTAAAGTAAGAAACGAAGAAACGAGAAAAAGAAAAAAAATGGAAACACGAACCTACTCCCCTCAGTATCTGAATCCCTGCTCACCCATGCTAACCCTCCTTCATCCCGGCCAAAAAAGAGGAGACTCGGGATCAGAACAATTTCCAGAAGCGCACTGTTGCTTCCTGTGCTTGAGCCGATTTCTGGAGCTTCAGTCTAGGTATTCGTGTCGAATTATAGGTGTGAGGTCGACTCACGTTCATCATTATCTCTGCATGATTGGGAACATCTTGATCTGTGATTTGACCAGGAGTGGTGAAAAGATGGGTTTCAATGGATAACAGCGTGAAGACAGCTCGACGGGCTGCAGGTGGGTAGCGGCAGGAGTCCAGGACTCAGCGAGATCCCCAGCATATATCGTCGTAGTAATTTCGCGTAAAGAGAAGGCTCGAAACGCCATAAATGATGAGTAGGAGTGGGGGTCGTGAGTGTGGCAGGTCTGTGCGGTGCTCTGTTAATGGCTAGAGACGCAGGTGAGAGGGATGAAGTAACACGAGAAAAGAAAGGAAGAAAGAAAGAAATCGGAGAAAGAAGGGAACGATGAATATGTGCGAGAAAGAAAAAAGAGGAGAGTTGAGCAGATACGGAATGATACGAACACTACCGTATAAGTGAATAGGCAATAGACAAAGGGAGACTAAGCGCATATATGCTACGAGAAGAGGCCCAGAACGAAAGTGAGGATGGGTTGAGAAGAGCGCTGAGGCCTTTACGACGTCGATGGTGCCGTTGGAATGGAAGTGGGAGTGGCTCGAGGACGATGAACGACGAACAAACAGCGTGGCTGAAGGGGTGGCTGGAGTGATGAAGGTAATATTTGCATGGCTTCTGTAGAGTCGGAACGAGACGGAAGATTTAGCAACGCAAACAGAAATGGTAGAACGACATAAAATGAAAGGCTACGTGGAAAGAAAAGAAACATAAAAAAAGGGAGAGTACTAACCTCACGAGTTGGAACGACAATAAACAGGTTCCTCGGCGTACATATGACCTTCCACGAAGGAGACTTGAGGATGCAGAGGTGGGTGGTCGAGTTGTGACGGTAACGCAAATGAATGAGCACGCGAGGAAAGCTCAATGAGAATGGCTTGCGTGGGGTGGCTGAGCTGTTGCCAATGCGCGTTCTACTGCTGCTGGTCCTATTGCGAGGTAGCCTACTCGCAATGAGTGAAAAAAATGAGAAACTTGAATAATATAATATACCTCACCAAACTTACCGGTTCTTCGCTTTGCGTTGGTGAATAACACGCACGGAGGGCCTCCGACAATAGTCGGTCCCACGTAAACGCAAACGGTGGGGTTGGAAGAACGACGGTCTAGAAAAAAAAGGGCGTCTGATAACTCCACGAACTGCCAAAGTTATTCCTCGTCACTCTGGACAGCCGATCGACGACCTTTCCTCCTCTTCCTCTCCAATCCCCTCTCTCGTTACCATCGAGTCTGTTCTTTCTGATCAAAAAATCAGCCAAGATTGAAGAAACGACGAAACAAGAAAAGAAAACAGAGAAATAAACGTACTGCAGACTTCGGAGTCGGATGCCATCCTCAACCTCCCTTCATCTCGGGGGGTACATGAACCGATCATGCGCTTGGGCCTATTCCGAGAGCTTTGTTCTTGAGAGAGGGTGCATTTGTGTTTGAGGTCGATTCGAGTTTGTTTTCAGCAATTAGAAGTATCCCAATGTGTGCTTTAGCCAGAGACACGAAATGAATGGGTTTGGATGAACTTTGAGAACATGCATGAAGCCTGGAAGTCACCAGGACTGAACTCAGGAGGACTCCATTTGTTTGGCTGTTCAATGCAGAACAAATAAATTGGATAGACCGGCCCGACCGATGAACTCTGAAAAAAAGCGAACTTTGAAGTCAATTGAAGACGATCGACGGTCTCTTATCGACATCCTTGTTCGGGAACGACTCAAAATATAACTCAAGACATTTCAAATCAACCCAGCTAACTTTTGAGTGCGCCTGAATTCTGATCGATGATCGATGACCGAGGAGCCTTAAAAACAATCCCAGTTCCAAACACTCTATTATTAAAGTCCTAGGCCAACGTTCAGGAACCCGATCAAGGACACTTGTGAGGTGAATCGGCGATGAGGGCAGAGAATGGATGGAGGAAAGGTGCTACCTGAGCTGGCCAGCGTCATGTTCGTTGATCCAGTCAATTATTTTGTCGATCATCTTTTTTTCGCGTTCCGGGATGACATTTCCCTTTAGCATGTCGCGCAGCCGAGTCGAACATCGCCCCTGTGGCCACATATGTCCAACGAGCAGTGGATCCTGGAAGCACATAGTATCATCAGGACGTTATCAATCATTGGCACACCACATACCTGCATCGTTTTTGCCGATGATTGTGGTGTTGGTAAGTTTCTGTGTCAAGACTCGATATGTGTTGATCAGACAGCCTTGAAGCTTGAAGGTGAACCGGCGACCGACGAGTCTCTTTTAGATATTCGCATCAGTCTATCGATAGGGGGTCCTTACTCGAGAGTGGTAAATTTAGAATTAGCAAATCGTAGATGAGGGTTTGCGCAATGATCCTCGAGCTGGAGTCAGGAGTCGGAGTCAGAGTATGTATATGAGTATCCATCCAATCTGGCTGTTTGAGTGGGGACAAACAGATGGCATTAATGTTGTATTGTACTTCTATGCTACGAACAGGCAGATTAAATGATTGCGAAACGATTTGCCTCTGGCTCCGAGTCTACTACCAAGGTATCTGTTCCTTCAGTATCCCATACTCTGATCATATTCAGACGACAGCGATGCAACATGCTGTCCATCCGAGAAGAATGAGACATCCTTGATGATAAAATCAAGACGAATGCGTTCTAAGTCCTGTGTCTTCGCGTTCGATATATGGATTGCCCCATCCAGTGACCCCGATGCGATCTTAGTGTTGCCAGGGGAAAACTCCAGATTGGCCTGCGCCTTTTAGATAAAGAGGCTTTCTGACCATGCGTTGAGTGGCCACATCCCAAACCCGAATCATTTGGTCATGCACTGTGCAGTAACACGCTCAGTAGCGATGTGTTTTCCGTCTTGAGTGAACATCTTGATTGGGGTGACCCAGTCGCCCAGTTTGAAAGGCTTGCAAAGTGATGTTCTGCCAGCAACGTCGCAGATCCGCATGTTCCCGTTCGCACCAACTGAGGCCACCTGCTTGCAGGGAGGAGAAAATGCAAGTTAAATCAGCCGTGGAGGGCGTGCATTCAAGAGGGAAGAGATTAGCGGCAGCGGCGTTTCGATAATGAGAACCGCCAAAAGGCAAAAAAATGTGGGTCTACCTTCTCCACTTTAGAAATACCCGAATGCAGATTCGGGTATGCTGTCTCGTGGGAAAGGTACCACATCGCAATAGTTCGCTACTCGTATTCTACTCTCCTTCACTGACTTCAATATCCTTCTCTCATCTGAACTCACACAGATTCCCTAACCTTCCCTACCATTGCCTCATATCTTTTCAAAATCCCGCCCACCATCCCTTTACAATTACCTGATTTTCAATCCCCTCTTGATCCCCTCCTTATAGTTACACTATTCATGTTTCACACTCAACGACATTTAGCAAGAAAACATTACCTACACATCGATTTACTCTCATTTCTCTACTATCATAATTCAGCAGTAGGTAGAGTAGGTTCCGCTGGAGATGGGGGTCATCCGCCAACATCTCCATCGGCCCCCTACGCCCTGGAGTCGGTTCGGTCATTCAGACCACTGACCTTCTCCATCCCCCACACACTACCTCTACTATACTAAGTCTAACGTGGTACCAGGATCT
>JAIFHD010017722.1:0-11125 GCA_019721455.1 Psilocybe mexicana
ACCTTGAAATTCAATTTCTTCAAAGGCTGTCCATACTAGTGTTCATCAACCTCACCAAAATCCAGATGAAATGGGTCCGAATATCGTATTTTGATCACACCATTAGATATGCATGATACGCGACGCGTGAATGTAGAAGAATGGTCTCTCGAGTTGCAAAGCAGTAAACTGTTGTGGAGGCTCTTCAAAAAGTTGGTGACCTATGGCAACCGCCCAAAACTGAGAGGGGCCAGGGCTGTGTCGGTGTGATGCAACTATTTGGTTTCGAAGGTTATGGACACAACATTTCATAACATCAAACAAATATCTTGGCGCTGTGCCGATTGGGCCAGGTTCTTCGTTGAGTTCAGGTTGGAGCTCGCCAAAGCTCACCTCAAACGCCCAAATCATCCTTATACTCCAAAATTTATCACAATCTTACGACCAAGCGATGGCCAATGCACCTTTCCTTCACGAAAATATCCATATACATCCAGAACACGACCGACATCACCACAGAGGTCCGGCGCCACTACTCCCCTCTTCTGCGATACCGGATTTGCGATTCGAATACAGTTATTCGAGGAGTATACAGTCCTATGTTCAAGTGGAAAGAGTTTCAACAAGCGGGAGCAAGGATAAATCAACAGAAACACTCGTTGATCAGCCTGAGGAGGGGTTTGAGACGCTTGATAGCTCACTTCACGATACGGAGAAGGAATCGGATACATTGAAGAAACAATCGGGCCAGGGAAAATCAGACCAACCTCCCTCAGAGATCATTCATATACAATGGAAGAAGATTGCATGGGTTACAGTACGGGACCAAGTCATAAGTCCCCTGTTGCAGGGAGCCATTTGGTGGGTACTGTACTTCTTTGCTATGGTCAATAACACCTCGAATGACCTTTTGAAATTCCAGGGCGATTGTCGCTTATCACCTCAACCCCCTGTTCACAAGGGCTGGGTCACAGATGGGTACTTTTGTGCGCGGGGGTCTACCGAAAAAAGAGGGATCAGGCATCTCATGGCTGCGAGGTTGGGCACAGAACATTGGCCTGTCTGGGAGTAGTAACAACTCTAGGAGTTCCCAATGATGTAAATATAAATGGTATAAATTAAGCCTAGAGACTCATACATTGCAATGATTTCACAACGTCAATTACTTCAGTTACATATCCATTTGATGAGTGCGTTAATCCCAAGTGAGGGGTGGCGTGTCCGATTCAAGTTCTGGAGAAATCTCGGTGTAGGTATTGACCCACATATACTGAGAGAAGGCAACGTAGAGGTACCGGAACCAAACAAGCTGGGTTTGGTGGGCTTTCATTGACTCTAGTGCTTTCTTGTATTCCTTGTATCCAGAGATGAAGGTAGGGATCGCGTTCGCGTCGGGGTTGCGAGGGTGAATAGGAGTCAGGATTTCGGGGTACCAGATGGATAACACCTGGATGACCAGGACCTCCACTTTTTGCATGCCACGGAACATGAATATCTCTGCTTTGCTGATAGGGACAGATAATAGTCCCATGTATTTAGCGGCCATGGAAGTCGACACCAGGCCGTACAGGCGAAGGGGATGTTCTGAGCCAAGAATATCCATGAGGGCTAACGCTCCTTCATGGATGGATTTGTGATTAGGGTGAGAAGAGACCCCTTTTGCGTCGAAGGTGAGTATCTAAAAACTCGATGAGTGGGTAGAAAAGTGGTCAAGCAGAAGAGCATACGGTATCAATTTTGAGATCTTGAACATAGGGCTTAAGAGCGTTCGCAATGACGTGCGCGTCCCATTTAACTGATTGGTTATCTTGTAAATCCCTAGGTCGGTTCTCAGCGCTTGTTACGGTAGGGTTGAGTTAACGTACGGGTGGTCCAAAATCCAATGTGAGGAGAGACCGAGAATATCTAGGCTGCGGTGGAGTTCGTTCTTCCTAGTTTCTCCCAATCCTTCGGCATTGCCATGAGAGAGACATAGGTGGGACAAGGTAGGCGATCCAGAATTTTGTTTTCCTTGCAGCGCGAGAATAGTTGGCGCAAAGAAGAGTGATTCATCGTCGGGATGGGCTGTCACGAGAAGGATATTTTTGGATCGGACATCAGGTTCCAAGGCCTTTTGGGTGGCAAATTGGTGGTTAGAGTCCAAGGGCTCATACAGGGCGCCTAGAATAACCGCCAGCACAAGGGCGACGATGGCAGTTGGAGAAATCATCTTGACTCAACGGACGGATTTACCTGCTGGCAGTTTTGTTGATCCAAAACGGATGGAGTAAATATTCTCACACTCCCTTTTCTTTCATCACCATCACATCATGTCCTACATAGGAGCAGGAACTAGAAGTTCCCCCATTGCTATTGATGATTCTGAGGACGAGGTCGTCTACGAACTTTCCAAGGGCTCTTCTTCAAAGTCTTCACCGACACATGAAACATCCGATTCCTATAAAAGACGCACAACGCCTGAGATCATTCCTTTCGACGGCCAACAACGTGCGTGAAAAGTCTTTTGGAAGAGGATTAAGCCTTACTTATTACTACTCGTCTGGGATGTAGCTCTAGCTGCACATTACGAGAAGAAGAGGAAGCGGGCGAATAGCTATGTCAGTCAAGACATGCCTGTAGCAGGCCCCAGCCATGCACAGAAGCAACAACAACAGAATCATCCGAGTCTAGTCAATCGCTTGTCCCAGCCTCAGCCTCAGCCTCAGCCTGAGAGTAAAAAGGCTCGGAAGAGGAGGCGAAAGGCTGAACGTCAGGCTCTAGAAGAGGCCCGTCTCAAGAATATTGACTGGCTCAACAACGCCAACCAATTTATCCCTTCTGCTCAGACATATTATCCACCACACATGACTTGGTCAATTGACCATCAAGCGTACAACGATCCGAGCTTCTCACTTTTGCCATCTATGTCCACGCCAATGCCTTCGGATATTACATTCCCTCAAAATTTCCCGTCTTATAGCAATTCGAACCCTTACGAGGAAGCGATGTTTACATCTCGTTCACCTTCACCACGGTTATCCAGCTCCTTCCAACCGATCCCGGCTATTGATCCTGCATCTTCGTCGTCCAAATGGGTTTCAGCTATGGCTATGGCTGCTGAAAGTTCGTCAGGACCTGTGGAAGGCGACTTTCGAACACAATACTGGTCTCCAATTTCCACTGAAGTATCATTACCACCCGCTCCCCCACCACCGTTGCCACCACCACCACCCATCCCTCCTTACACTTCTGTTGACCCCAAGGAGGCAGTGGCCCCCGAGTTCCATCACGTTCTTCCACCAAAGCCCACGCAGCCAGCGTCATCTATAGGAATGCACCCTGATCCAGATCCAAATAGCAAGCATGGGATTTTTCATCTTGCTCCATGTTTCAAAGACATGGGAGTAGGTGCGAAAAAGAAGACGAAGAAAGAACAATTTACAGACCAGCACGTTCCCAACCCTGCCCGTACTTTGGTGATGGAGCAGTTACCAAAGCCCCATCGTCAAGCCGACTTCATCAACCGATGGGCTCGTTCTGCCTGTGGCGCTCTTCCTCTTCATCTTTTCATTGACGCCCCGAGTGCGAAAGCCTTGATTGAATTCGCAACAGCGGAGTTGGCCAGAAAAGCTTGGGCTAGTCCAAAGCTTGGCGGTCATTATGCTGGTCTGAAGTCTCATCAATTGAAAGGCAAACCAAGAGTGGATTTGATCAAAGTCTGGTGGTACCGTGTTGACGGCGTTGGTGCTGGTGCTGGTGTCGGAGAAATCGAAGAAGGCGAGATTGAAGGTGATTTTGGGGAGAAAGAGCCCGAGGCGAGCGTACCCACCAAAGAGACTAAAAAGGAGAGAAAGGCTAGATTGGCCAAAGAAAGGGAGGAGAAGAAGCTGGCCCGGGAAGCTGAATTGAAAGCTACCAGGGAACTTCAGATACAAGAGGGCAGTCATCAGCAATTGCCTACACCTGGCCCAAAAACCATTGCAGCGTCATCGCAGAACATTGCGTCTCCTTTGCCTCAACCAACGAAGGAGGCGCATCTCAATCCACACGCCCCTCCCTTCCACCCCCCTCCAACTTTCGTTAACCAATCTACTTCTGCCTCTGTGCCTTCGTATGGGACTTTTCCTTGGGTTCAAGTTCCCATCCCATCCACTGTAAACAAAACGGCATTCGGAGCGTCCATACTGATGCGAGACCAAGGATCTCATGACGACAATGAGTCGATTGCCTCTTCTGTTCCCTCGTCCGAAGCACATGGCAATCCATTACTCGCAAAGCGAAAGGCAAATGACAGTCTGTCAGACTTTGACGAAACTGATATGGACGTCGATGAGGACATCGTTGTTGCTCCGACTCCCATTCAACCCTTGATTCCAGCGCCGCCTGTTTTACACAAATCGTTGCCTCCACGACCACCACCCCAAAATCCAACATATACATCTAGATCCATCGGTCAAAAATCTTCCACACGAGTTCCTCTATCACAATCAGGGGCTGTCTCATCCTCCATTCGCCAGGCCCCTACACGCAATTTGACCCTACCACCTCGTCTCCCAGATCCGCCACAGCCATCGGCCATCGCTCCTCGCCCACAGTCGCAGACTATCCCCTCTCACGTCCCTCCTCACCAGTCGTCCTCCGCGCAAGGAAAGTTTGGGGTGAATTCAGTACCTCTGACGGCTATCGACCCTACTTCGAGTCCTGTTTCTTCTGAATCAAAAATGATCAAGCAGGCTCCGACAGAACCTAGTTTTGCTAAGCGTGCACTCCTGGCTCGACAAAAGGAATTGGAAGAGAAAATAGCGAAAAGCAAATCCGAAATAGCGGCTGCAACAGCCAATAAATCTACTCCCCCCCAAGGAGCTCCTCAGCCACTTCCCGAAAAGCCTGCGATAGATGTAGAGGACAAACAGGCCATGGAAGTTAGGCTGAGAAATTTGGTACTACAGAGCCAGCGAGCCAAAGCTAAGCCCGTGCCGAAGATAGCACCGACTGAACCTCCTGCTACCGTTTCCACGCCTGTCATAGCTGACCCTCCAGCCCGACGCGAAAACACGAGCCCCTCTGCTCCCTCGACTATCTCAGTTTCGGCCCACCACTTTTCTCTAGAAGACTTGGCAGTCTCTTTCATCACTCAGACGATCGAAACCGCCAAAGCGCAACCCGCCTCGATCAAGCCATCTACACTCGCGCCGCCTGTCAGACCCACTCCAACCAATTCGCGTGTCAAGGATGAACTGGCTGCTAAACAAAGACGTTTGGAAGAACATATCGCAGAAACCAAGTCTCTTATGACCAGGATATCTCAGTCTCGTTCGAAAGAAGAGAAAGATATCCTCCTCAAGATTATGAGACAAAAAACTCTGTGGGTTTTTCTTTCTTTCTCAGATTGTCTGCTGTTTCCTTTTTTCGTTGCTTCTTCCTCCTGGAAACGCCAAATGTCTCTCAGTCTGATACCGCAAAAGACCGACTGCTGAACCCTTCTTTTCGTTACTCCCGTCATTTTTCCTTGCATATTTTTAGGATTTATGAAGAGGAAACAAAGATCGCGGCATCAACATCAGCATCATCGACGCCAACACCAACACCAACACCGACATCATCTTCCGCTCCTCCAAGGAACACTGAGTCGAGCTCAGTCATGGGGAAGCCTCGCTCAACAGCGACAACACAGCAAACTCACATTACTCGGTGGCCTGTTAATCAGCGGGACGCCGGGGTTTTGATGATAAGTGACGATGAAGACGACGATGAAAGCTCTGACGACGATAGTGAACCATGAGCCGAACAGCGATCTTTTATTATCTTAAAACAATTCTTGGGCATGCATCAGGTGTGTTATTCTTGATTGGCCGCATAGGATGGATGGATGGATATGGATGGTCTAGAGTTGGGTGTGCATGTTAGGCCTTCGAGTTCGTCTGGCTAAAACATGGAGCTTGGTCCAGTGTTTCATGAGGCGGGCTGGGGGTTGGTGGTATCAATTTCTTTTTACGATCCCATCATGGTTATGTGAAGTAAAATGTGTAATTTCTTCCCTCATCGATCCACTTTTTGTTTTTTGGTTTTCTGAAAAATGGGTTCAGGGAGGTCTGCCTTGTTGCACCTTCATCCTGACTTTTCGAGGTGAGTGGCTTTCTCGACCCTTTCATCCCCACTATACACGCAATAACCGTTTTATATTGACAGAATTCGTTTATGGCCCCATTTACTCAAGACACATACGGCGCAGGGTTGAGGTTGACGTCGGCAAATCCAAATGTGGGTCGTAAGTATGGATGTGTCCAAGAGATATGTGATCGCGCTCGAATTTTTCTATTCTTTATGCTTTATTCCCCTGCCATCCATTCCTATTCTGTAACATCCTTTTTTCGGATTTTTTTTTTCGGAGACCGAATGAGTAGCTGTGCTACGAGTTCAGCTCAGTTGGCATTTGGTCTTCGCTGTAGTTTATCTTGATTTTCTTCCTTGCAATCACAAAATGAATGCTTTAAAAAAAACATGAGATCGGTGTAGAACTCTGGCCGTCCTCCATATTTTAGGATGATACACGTGTGGGTAAGGACGTTGAATTGCTATTCATGAACGGAGGAGTCGCTTAGATGATGAACTTGAGCGCAGTGACGGTGTGGCGATGATAAAAATATCACTCACCCAACCACAGAAATGGCTTCTTGATAGCGTTTGCCTTGTCGGTAACAGCATTTTCGCAGCTCCTCGAAAGATCACCGTGCCCTTGTTAGAGGCCGCGCCAATCAAGGACAGGGTTGAGAACAGGGATTCGATGTGTGTTGACCATCTAAGATGGCATCAAGAAAGGGAGTATGAGCCCTGAAAATTAGCAATTGTGGATTCAAGATTGACAGTCATCAGACACGAGTTGACTCCGCAAGATTAGGGATTGGATTGGATGGGTATTTGGTGAATAGCTGTCGTCACCCAACTCAACGCTGTTCACCGTTCAGGTTTGAGAGGGTCTGAATTGGCCGTGGATGGAAAAATGGTACGGGCATATGCAACATGTACGGAGTCCCTTGATTGATCACGGTCGACGCTTCGGGTGTAGGCCCACAAGACACAAAGAGTCCGTCACTGCTTGAGTGAGTCATGTCTTTGAATCTTTGAGAGGATGGAAGGGAGTTGGGGATCCCTGATGCACAGAACATGAGCCGGCGCTTGATAGAAAATAGGGTTATCAGGGAAACGAAACCTGGGCCAGGATCCTGTCTCCCCCCGAGGATGCTGCTAGTTCTGTTGTCTTTGAGAGCCAGCCCATGAGCCATCCTTACCGGACACAAAATACTCCGATCTCGAAAAGCGACGACTGGTGTCTGTCGTCTGACCGGGTCTGACTGTACCTGCCACCTGACATTGACTAAAAACAAGTAGAGGTATATCAGGAAACATGTAGTCAATCTGAGAATTCGACGTCCAGATATGATTGGGATAGACTCATACTATTACTGGAAAATGCGAGAAGAGAGCACGATAGGCCACTGTGGGTGAGGGCCGGGCTGACTAAGCAGGCGTGTGTATCTGACAAAATAGACGACCAAACAAGTGTACAACACCTTATCCCTTGACCACCACCAGCTGGTGTTCTTCCTCTCATCGTTTCTTCCAGTTTCACTCGTAAGTCCCCGATCCTCTTTTATCGAGGTCATAGGCTGATAGATCGCTGCCAACTTTCCTATCGCTTTGCAATCGCTTCCGTTTTCCTCCATTTCTTCACGGCCACTCATCCTTGTTTAAAACACTCTTTTCTTGATCTCGTGCGATCCAAATCGTGCTGTTCTTTCTCACCCTTCAGCTCCCAAAGTTTCGAGTTTTCAATGGCCCTCAAGCGCATCAACAAGGTGAGTAACACTGCTTTGGCCCCCCCTCTCCAGTGATGTGCTGCGTGGGATGTTACGTGCCTCGAGCGCCGGAGGTTGACATATCTCTCTCAATTAGGAATTGATTGATCTCGGGCGTGATCCACCCTCCTCATGCAGTGCAGGTCCTACTGGGGACAACATGTTCCAATGGCAAGCGACGATTATGGGACCCGTACGTTTATTCATTTCGGAATGCACCATCCGTCAGCATGACTCATACTGACAATCGCATCTGATCCAGGGTGACTCCCCTTACGCTGGCGGTGTCTTCTTCCTTTCCATCACTTTCCCCACCGATTACCCATTCAAGCCTCCCAAGGTCAGCTTTACGACCAAGATCTACCACCCAAACATCAACGCCAATGGATCCATCTGTTTGGATATCCTGCGAGATCAGTGGTCGCCCGCTCTTACGATCTCTAAGGGTGAGTTTTCAATTTTTTTGTCTCTTCAACTGGTATTAATTTTTGGGCATCCGTAGTGTTGCTTTCCATTTGTTCGATGTTGACGGATCCCAATCCCGACGATCCTTTGGTTCCCGATATTGCTCACCTTTACAAGACCGATCGCACTCGTTACGAAGCAACGGCCAGGGAGTGGACAAGGAAGTAAGTGACTACTGCATATTCTTTGAAAAACACTCAGTCTGATCGTTTCCCCTCCAGATACGCTATGTAGAAGGCATGGTGTTTGAAGGTGAAGAGTCTACACACTCTGTGCGAGGTGTCTAGATCGAACTACTGTACTTTGTAACCCTCATGTTTTCTTTGTTCCCCCTCAATTCTCTCTTTGTTTTAATAATCAGTTTGGGCATCCCACCAATAGCATACGCAATGGCTTGTAAATGGTATATTGTCGTTGAAATAAAGAACGTCTGTCGCTTTCTTCAAAGTCCAGAGTCGAAGGAACACTGTTATTATGTAAGCTGCCAGTCGAGTTATTATCGCTTTTCTCGCACGGGTCTACGGTTATCGAAGCAATCTGCTCGGATATGTGCTTCCTCTCCTCGTCTGGCACTTGAAATTCCCCGTGCGAAGAGCAACACTGTCTTCTGCAGAGTGTAAATAGAACGAGGAATGAATTGAAGTTAGGAACCATCTGGCGAGTTCCTCGGTGGTGAGCGCTGAGCCGTGACAACCATTCAAAATATTCACGAATGAGTTCGACCAGCGTACTACATGGTGACTCAAGTACTCATGAGTTGAACTGGGATACAATCTCTCGATTTCTATTTTGCCATCGCCCTACAAAAATCGATAGAAAAAGGGGGGCACTACAGGCACCGACTGCTTATTTTTGAGAACGGAACAGGATATTGATATTTGATGCCCTTCCGGGATATCTGTCTTCAGACATTGAGGTCATTGAAATAGGTGAATACCGTAAATCTATCTTAGATTATCATTTGACTTATGAGCGTCAAATGTAACCTCGTTATATGAGCCGACGGCGCGTCTTGTCTATTTTGATTGAATCTCCGCAGTTTCCATGCTTGCTCGGACTAGACGGATATCTGGTTCAACCACAACCTGTTCATGTCCCAGGTCCAACGCTGCGCTGCTCGTTTGTGAGCCTCGATCTACATTCCTATGCTCCGACCTTTGATAGACTGCGAATCTTTTCCATGTTTGCCGATTTACTGATACATGTTGAATTGGATACCTTCGACACTGGCTACCCGGTAAATGGTTCCACAGGGTCAGCAATATTCTCTAAAACAGATTCACTCAAACTTTCTTGACCAGCTCGACATCAGAAATCATCCCACGCATAGAAACCCAATCCCCAATATTTTTCAGATGTTAGATCTTGATTAACATTTCTCCTTCGTCCTGAAACTGATGTTGCACCGCCCCGGAATCAGTAGTCCAAATTATGGGTCACTTGCCAATTCTAACGCTTGGTGTCTGGCATCGAACCGATGCCTACCGATACAGGCTTGAAAGTCTGCACAGGAAGATTCCATCGCGGAAACGTGGTTAGCAGATGATGTCAGGCTCTCCATCACCGAAGACCCGACAACCAAACGGAATGAGTTCCCCTTGAAGCCCTTGGCTTTACTCTCCAGAACCTACTGTGCTTTGAAATTCGCTTGTATAAATGCTTGCGGAACGAACACCATACAATACTTCACCCTCCTCGTCCTTCGCTCCAGTTCCTCGTCCGCCTTCATTAGCCACCTTTGGTTTCTGTTCAAGAAACCAAGTCATTGTCACCCAAGAACACAAAACTTTCAAGAACTATGTTCGGCACCCATCCTTTCACCAGCTGGACAGAAATGGGCAATGGGCAATCTGCAAACAATACCTGGAGTGGTACCGCTCCGGCCCCGTCTATTTACGGAGCCCTACCATACCCTTCGGATCATGGCTCCTTCTCGACGTTCTTTTTCACCTCGTTCAATCCCGACCTGCTTAATTGCACGGTGGTGGGATCACAGGCGCAAGTCTATTACAGAATCGTGACCGATAATCATATGCCGGGATATACTGTGATCAAGAATGCCGAGGGAAAGAATGTCACTCTCCTCGAATGGCAATCACATCCTATGATTGAAGTTCGCGGTCTGTTGACCAAACAGTATGTGAAGACTTGGCTAGGTCTCTCCCCGGACAGAAGGTTAGAGATACCTCTCAGACTTGATCAAAATTGACGCTAACATTTTGATTTGCCAGTGCTCGTACGATGACAGTGAGAGGGATGCAGTATACTTGGGTTCCTCGTGACAAAGCTATTAATGTGTGTACAGTTCGCCTATTGATTGGTCCATAATTTGAGCTGATCATTGTTTGGATATTTGATATAGCTATATGCTGGTGGGCCTAGGAACCCCACGCTCCTCGCCAGGATCAACAAAGCAAATGGGGCCATCACCGTTGATATGTCCCCCGACGCCATCCAACTAGGCCTCCTTGATACTGTCATCGCGGCCGCCCTGCTCTTCCAATGTGGTCGTAATATCGACTGAGACCTATAAATTGGTTTTGGAATCTTGCCATAGAGAAACTCCAGCAACTGCATCATGATACTCATCATTCATCATCCATCATCATCGTCATCATCATCATCATCTGCGTCTTCATCTTCATCTTCATCATCATCAGCATCATCAATCCCCTTCTCCTGGACATTTATTTATTTATTATATTGACATTTTCAACTTTAACACTGTAGCCTTATAGCATCCAACCACTTTTCGTCGGTTGGCCTCAATTAGACCGTTAGACGTCTTTATTTATCTACTATTTATTTTTCCAGGAATTTCTGGAAATTAGTGTATTTTCGTCTAC
>JAIFHD010017790.1:0-24814 GCA_019721455.1 Psilocybe mexicana
AAATCGGCACCTAGGTGAAGAGATTGGCATATTTTGTCGCGTGTGCCATTCACGGCGAGCAATTCGTGAGAGTGGAAAACACGAAGAGCCGTGGAGAGAAGGATGATCATCCCTGGCGCACCATGACACCATCTGGAAGAGATTGAGCATTAGATGACTTAAGCTTAGAATACGTACTTACTGGTTAAGCTCGTTATCAGCACGAGCACCTCGTTGGGGAGGACATTTTGATGGCCAATTCCCGTGTTCGTCTTGACAATCGATAAGCCAAAGCAAAGTCCCCATAATGCTCGGGACGTGTTTCATAATGAGCGATTGGGGACAGGTCAACAAGATCTGAAGGATGCCAGCTATTGAAGTTTAGAATATGGACGACCCAGAGGATGGAGTCACTTACCAACACCGTGAGCACCACCCAAGTAGCGTTTTCCGTGCCACATCCACATAAGCGGAGGAACATCAGTGGTCTTGAGTTCGGACACCAGGACGGATGCGCCACGTTTTCCCCTAGTGATAATGGAGTCGATTAAGAGAGACAGATTGCTATCCGAGGCCAAATCGGAAAGAGTTTTCATCTCCTCCAACGATTTCCCGAAAACCATCGACCGAATATATAGAAATGCGTAGAGCAATCCAGCACGTCCATACAAGACTTCACATCCATCTCCAAGAGGGTCGAACTCGGCATCTTCACGAATGACTTGTTCCAAAACATTTGCAAGATATTCCTCCGCAGCAACCCGATTCCTGACTATTGTTTTCTCTGACGTCGAAAACCCTCGGGAGAGCACCAAAGTTGCGACACCGATGTTACTCTCAATGAAAGAGAGACGATTTGATGAGTACCGATACGATGGATGGTGGTGGATTGCCCGTGCTAGATGCTGGTCTCCGGAAAGGACGAGGTGGCTGGGCGACAGGCGTTCATCCTGGACCGAAACAGCAAGATGAGACATATGATACTCGGCCAATGCAATTCCTATCCAAGGGTTAGTCTGAATGGCCGAATACGTTGAAGATAGAAGAAATATGTACCCGATAGGCCTGTGTAAATGGTATCGCGACCTGTGCTTTGGACACTATTGCTGCTTCAAGCATCCTGAACCCGTTCCAATTCGAGAGGAAGTGTTGTTGAAATGTGATCATGTATGGATTTCCAGTCTTCGGTATGAGCGGGTGGCTTGCTCGGCAAAGGAATATAGCGCATCAGATAGAGGAAGCCGAGTGGAAATGTTTAACAACAAGTGTCTTGGGCGCAGCCTGGGAGGGGGACGACATTTTAGGACTCTCCAACACCCTGGAATTGAAAGCAGCGGCCTCGTGATCCATTAGAACAATGGAAGCGATGATAGCTCTGGTATTCTGGTTTGTTTGGGCCAAATCCCGACACGAAGTTATGGTGAATGCTAGGTATAAGTAATGGCCTGGTGGTCAGAAAAACAAGATTCTGGCTGTTGAAAGCGGAAAGTTGGTGACAAGGTGAGCAATTCTCTTGACTTGTGAGGCTTCCATCCCGATTTCATATCCCTGGAATGTATTATCGAAATTCTGACGACCTTGAGGGGCGTTCATGTCCAATACGTCGAAAAATGCTTTGAAATAGGTGTGGAAGCTTTCTGGACCACTGGGGGTTAATAACGTTAATCAGACGTTAGGCCATTGACTGGCCCGATGATCATGAATTATCGACCTCGAGGGAATTGCCGAGATTTTCACTCTCCGACAAATCTAACGGTTTTTGCGTCCCTGCACAATTCCCAGCACTGCATTTTCTGTCAGAAACCATGAAGACGACCTGAGGACAACCCCACCAATGGAAGCCAACCATTTCTTTTTATTTGAAATCACTGGAACGCTATCTCCACGTGGATTAGCCAACGTTTTTGTTGTAATTGCAATGAGGCACTTGCATTACTTCACTTTCGCTTTTGGGAACGGACATCTCGACTTCGCGTATCTTCACCAAGATAAACGCAAATTTCTATGTCTCTGGATAATGTCTGTGTGTGTGTTCCTTTTTCTTTGTGTTGTAATTGTCTTGAACTTTCATTAGAGATCGGGGAATGACTAGTACATACGCATCTTTGGCGTTAGTCGAATTCACATCGGACGTGTCAATTGTCTACATTTATAAACGCTGTCAGCCCTGCCATACATATGCCATTCCAATGTTCTTGTCACTGCTTGGAGGCCAACAGTGCCCAAATCTACCAAATTAAGGCGTGACCCTATCGTAACTCTGACCTTTTTTTATCCTTGCCAGGTTGCTCTTCCTTCCTTTCTCTTTCAGCATCCAATCTCTTGCTGTCGAGTATTACCTCTGCTGACGCTTTGGTATTTCTCTGGTCGCGCCATGCCTGCAGAAGAACGCTATCGACGGACAAACAGAGTCGTCGACAAGACGATAACTCTACACGTCGGTGCAGACATGGTGCGCGTTATCATTCCTCGGCGTTGAGATTCGTGGTTTGACTTCATTTCAAAGTTCGAGCTTTTTCTATACGGTAACTCCTCAACACCCCCTGCACAATTTATAATTCTGAATCCTCTTTACAGGGCTCTACGTCGCTGTATTCGTATTCTGCATCCAACCTCTCTTAACGAAACGACGATCGACAAAGTGGCCCGTCATCGTAGCTACGGTACTAATGTTTGGCATCTCCACGACTGACATGGCTGTCACCTTGTACTACCTCTTCCGGTACACTCTCAATGGTCTGACCCCACCGTATCGCTATCCAAGAATACACCTCTTTATCACGAACAAGTACGCCTTGGCTCAATATTCTTAGAAGTCTCCGCTGACATTTCCTTCAATCTTTTTAGTATATTTGCGGATGCCATTCTGGTGCGTGCGGTCCGATCATCAGTATTGTCCTAGGCCGATAAATCGCCTTCCCGCAGATACATCGCTTCTACATGGTGTGGCATCGCAAAAAGCGGTTTATCATCCTCCCATTGTTTGTGCTCTTGGGTTCCTCCGGTAAGTAGTCTACGTTGTCATGGGACTCCATTTTCTAATATGTTGCTAAACTGCAGTTTGTGGCTATATTTTCGCCAATACAACCTCGACGCGCTGTCGCATTCTGTATCCTGTGTCGATGTGGTCGATATTTGGTCTAAACATGTGTCTCACTCTCCTCATAGGCACGTAACTCCAATTCTTATTCACTTACTTCCAAAACTGATTGTCACAATCGATAACAGGAGGCAAATCATTCTGGTCCGGAAGACAGGTGCGGTCTATTATTGGATCAGATATGTTAGTCGGATATTGTTCAATGTGTTCATTGATGTATGTACCGCATATCTGCCTTACTACTTTGCTTGATTCGCCTAACCCGTTATGACTAGCATTGACTCGGGGTCGGTATATTCAATATACCTCCTGCTCAACCTTCTCATTAAATCGGTACATTTAAAACTTTTATATCCAGCCACTTTTTGATCCTAAAAGTATTCGCTTGCATTAGGTTTTTCTGCGAGCGGGATTAGGTCAAATTGTGGTGCGTTCCAATCCTTGTTCACACAAGGATGACGCCATGAATTCATTGACATAGGGAATGGTTCCGACAATCATTGTCATCAGAACTTTTGTCAACAGACGCAGTTCTCTATCCGAGGGCACTGTTTTGAATCGCGCCGCAGCCGGAAGTTCGAGCACCCCGGTACTCGATTCGATATTCAGCACGGTTGGAGGCACTGGGGCACTGAACACTGCGGACCATTCGCCCCGAGGAGGTAGCTCGTTACAGGAGACCGTCCCGCAGGAGCACCCTGGTACAATTGATTTTTAGCGGAGGTCCGTGCCGCCTTTCTTGGATCGCCTGTTATTCAGTTAACACGCGGATCTGAATGACAAGTACTTTAGTTTGAACCAATTGTTTTTGATTGCCCCAAGGGCCAACACGCGCCCAGTCAGACCTGTGTGCCACGCTCTAGCCATTCAGCAGAAAATGTCTCACGGAAAGCTTATTGCCACAACGCGATACGGCCACTCGAGCCTCAAGAATTTGAACCCTGCAGCTTTTCCGAACCTGTCCGCCCCACAAATCCGAGAAAACACTGCGGTGAAATAACAATAACACTTCTCCGTCCGGCCTCGTGTCTCCGCAACTGATATCGATAATGAAGGGTGGCATTCAGCGGTACGAGATTTTTCTCCAATGGAACAAGAATTCACCACTGATATGGCCGTAACGTATGGAAAAGGACGTCATCTCACTTATCTTTAATATAACCTCACCCTTGCATCTGGATCGCCTTCCTGGCGTCATCCGAACCAACTGCAACACGAGAATGTCGCAGCGGTTAAGACATGACTTATAACATTCACATCCTGCAGGGTGTTAAGTACACATACTGCGTCCCTGTGCATCTTGATTGGCGCGCCATGTTTTCTGATCGGTGAGCATTCCTAATAGGGTGAGTTGAAAACGTGGTCTGAAATGTGTTTTCTTAGATGTCTATCTAACTCTTCTGTTGAGTAAATTCTTACGCATGAGCGATTCCAATTTCCTGGCTACCACACGAAGTCTATTAGAAGGTGTGCATTGAATTTTAATTTGCCGTGGTTCAAGTCAATCAAGGGTTATTCGTCCTAACAATAACTTGTGTTACAGAAATACGCGAAAATTTGAAATGAATGCTTCGAGTACATTATTCAATGTTACGTCGGTCGGCACTTCCTTGTCCTATTCTATCGTTCCCCCATGGTAATATTTCGACAGCTGGAAAGGAAGAGACCGTGATGGCCCATCATCCAAGCTGTTGCATCTCCGTGCCGGTTCCAACTGTGTGCTTTACAACCCTCGGGTGTACATCTTCCCTTCCGGTAGAACGACCTGGGAGAGACCATCTGTCCCAAAACCGAAACCGATTTCTCAGGACTCGACTATATATAACATTCATTGTCAAAGAATTGAAGTTTTTCACTCGACTACGAGGGGATCAGGGGAGTTTTTGTCCCGTTTCGTCGACGTAAATACAAACGCGCAGCACTTGATTCACCCACTCTGGGGCTGTTATTTGGCTTGGCGATTTGGTTATGGACAGCTTTTTGACCCTCCCCTATCGCTGCACGAACCACACTCTCCACCACATTTTTTCCGAGGCTTCTGTGCTCGATGATGTACGGCAGTTCGCTTGCTGAGGTCGACTTTCGTCGCAGGGAGGCATTGACGATAGTTCCTATGCATTGGCCGTTGATACCTTTCTTGAAGGAGCCATGGTCCTCTAGATCAAAGTACCCAGCGATAATGGTGCGTCCATGTTCAAATGTCCCACGTTCGGTTCTCTTGTCTAACCTCGCTGATTCCTTGGAACGTAGCTCGAGACCTTTCTCTATGGTCTGTTTCTCTCCATTTTGCAGTCATAATATCAACTTACCCGTTTCTCAATCTTAAGGTGTCTTCTGTGTTCTTTTCGCTTGCTGCTTCTTCACTCTGGTGAGGCAAAAGAGTGTCAAAAAGACCATCGTAGCGGCTTCGACTTTGTTATTCGCCCTCGCAACAGCAGACATGTTGATCACTGGTTACTTCTTCTTCCACTTCGTCTTGAACCCCGCCACTGGTAGTATGCCTTCGTCGACGAGCAAACACGAGACGTGGAATCAAATACTCGAGATTAAATTCGGATTTTACGTGGTCGCAAAGTATGTGAGGTCTACCTATGAGTTACCGTCGGCTTTCTCAGTGCTCCATCTCGAAATTCTAGTGCTGTTGCTAGCAGTCTATTGGTTGGTCAAGATCAAGTCTGCCTTTCCCTTATCCTGATCTTCCAAATAGATCAGTCGATGTTACGCGGTTTGGAAAAACAAACGCATCATTATAGCGCCTATCGCTTTGCTGATTTGTGGAACCCGTGAGTTGCATTTCAACCACGATTTCCGGGCAATCCCAGAGCTGATCCTATTTCTCAGTGATAAGCTTCGTGTCATTAACCGATTCACATCTAGGAGATAGGCTACTCGCAGCCAGCTTCATCACCTCTGCAGCCGCAAATCTTTCAGTGACACTTTTGATCGGTTAGTTCCTCTATACACGCTACCCTATCTCAGTGGGACTCTGGCTGAATGCCGATATTTAGCGACGAGGATATGGTGGACTTCGAGAAAGATAAGAGGGGATATCAGTTGGGATATCCCTGCAGTCCTTGATTGTGCCGTCGCGCTGCTGTGAGTGAGAGAATCATATGGCCAACTCCACCAAAAACTGACTTTTTCCCGGTTCAAGTGTTGATTCTGGCGCTCTCTACAGTTTCTCGATATTCTTGTATCTCGTGTCACACACGGTAAGCGCTTCTCGCCAATTCTTTCTGTTCTTTTGTGTTTCTGAAACAAGTAATTTTTTCAAGCTTGTCATCGACGCTTCTCTTACTCAGATTGCTGTGAGTGGACAGATTTTCTGATCTTGGCTGATGGGATGTTGACAAAACTCAATGGGATGATAGGGCGTCACGCTTTCTAGTCTGATTCTGAGAAAAGCTTCATGTGAAGCTCTTGGCGAGGGCTCTGTCTACAGCTCCACCGCAACGTTGCCTGAAATTAGCGTTGTTGTGGACAGAGTCCAATCCCTTCCTCGACCCAATCTGAATATTCGGACGTCTTTCTTGGTCAATCGACCGCAGAGAAGCGAAAGCGTTGACTCAGGGGTCATGTACAAGTAATTAGAATACTCAATGTTACTGCAGACTCATGATAGAAGCAGCATGAACTTCAATCTCCCTATTGAATCTATTGTTGGCAAGATTCGTTCCGCATGTCTAGGTTGGCAAACAGACGCCGAGGCGATAAATTACCTGAAGTGAAAGTTGGCCCCGGTCAAATGATGCGTAGAGATTGTTCTGATAAAACCGGGAAAGAAGAAACACTGCTGATAAACGAACGCGATCCATCGTGGAACCGGGCTACTAGTCTATGTGGTGCTACGATAACAAAACGGTGGAGAACCTTTTTCATTCGGGATCAGCCTGGGCCGCGAAGGGGCCGCTATGGGCCACCTTCAAATGCTTACCGGATCGACCTCCATTTCGTTTTAATGCTTCCAATGAGAAACAAACGAAAAACGACGACTCTAGAATCTAACAGAGAAATTCAAAGCGCATGGACATTTGGGAAAGAAATATGTGACCTTGGCGAAGCTTACCAAAAGCGTCGACAAGTACCCACACGGCTTGGCAAAGTTCCGGAAAGACTTTCTCATCGATGCCAATGGTCTTTTTCAGCCGTCGATGCCAGCGTCGCAATGTTCTCATCATGGTCTATAAGTAGACCCCATGGATAGGGATGAGAGTGCAGAACCAAGCTAGTCTATTTTCTCACTCCTCCTTACCTTTACGCTGGGACGATATCATTCCTAGCCACTACCTCTTGTCCTCCATCTTCCACGCACACTCAGTGCTAAACTCTCTACGACCTTTCAAACCTCAAGGGCGCTCGCCCCGACACGACTTTTAACGATGGCTAGTCCTCTCCTACACCCTAGTTGGAAATCGAGCAGCAGTAGTGGTCGTCCTGGAGATCATGTTAATATCATCATCCCCAGTGGCAAGGACCCAGACGCTGACGGGAGTTCGGTGACAATCAATTACTATACTTTGAATAAATACAGCGCTGCAGTCTTGGTGAGCTTCGACCCTCTTTCATTCCAGTTTTCTTCCAGTCCTGACCATTCTACTTAGTTCGAGGTTTTTCTATATGGTAGGTTTTTTTGCGTGGATGTACCATGAAAATAGATCATACTGAATTTTTTGTTATCGCCCAGGGATATACTCAACGCTTTTCGCCATATGCATACGAGTGCTCCTAAGAAACAAACAGACATCGAAGAGGGTCCTCTTGGCCTGCGCCATGATGATGTTTGCCCTCGCCACCGTCGACGTCGTGTTGGAAATCAGCTTCTTGTTCTGGTTTGTTGTGAAGCGGAACACAATCCCACAGACCGACGTTCATTTCAAATATTTAATATACATTACTAGCAAGTGAGTGTCCTCTTTTCTTCGTCTACCCCTACGACAGTTGTTCAATTTACCCTTGACAAATCATCTCAGCCTTATCGCCGACAGTTTAGTGGTACGCCATTCCGCGCACCGTCCCTCTATATTTGTTTGTTGACTCTGGATGCAAGATATACCGCTGCCATACTGTTTGGAATCACAGCAAGCGCGTGATCATCCTCCCCTGCTTCCTGCTCATTTGCGGCTCAGGTAATTCCCCCTTATTTTCCACAGTGACATTCGATTGACTTCAATATCTTCTGCAGCGTTTGGATACGGCTTCATCGCCGTGTCTAAAGAAGACTACCGGTTCCGCCAGCTGCTTATTGCCTTTCTTTTTACGACAGTGGCATTAAACATGCTGGTCACGGTCCTCATGGGTAAGTCGTTCTCATGCCTATGCTCTGCTGCCAAGTCTCATGAGTTATTTCAGCGGGCCGTATCTGGTGGATAGCACGGAAAGCCCGTTCCATCCTCGGCCCAGGTTTATCCTCCAAGTACAACACTATGATCGCCATCATGTAAGTCTCTTTCTTTGAAACGACAGCAGGGGTGGCTGCGTCTATTTATGGACATCCCCCGCTCACGCTTAATCCAACAGAGTGGAATCGAGCGTTATCTATTCAATATATTTTATCCTTGACGTGGTGATTCAGGATGTAAGTATCCAACTCTCCCAATGGCGTCCACGTTAATTAATTAACAAAAACCCATCCTTTTTCTCCGCAGCTAATCCTGGACGCCGGTCTGGCACAGATTGTGGTAAGCCCTTTGCATGACTCTTGTTTTACATGTTATCATTGTTGACTGAATGATCATCTGTCCTCAGGGGATTGTTCCTACGCTTATAATAGTGCAGATAGGACTAGGCCGAAGTACACATGATGTCGACACCTCCGCCAGTATGGTACGAACCGACACAAGGGGATTCTCAACGACGACAGATTATAACTACGATGTACCCCCATCGGATCCACCGCCAGCCATGTCACCAACTCTCCCTCCCATGATGTTCTCTCCCACACAGCAGCAATCGACACAACGGTCAAGTAGATTGTTCGAAGTCAGGCCAAGGATGGAAGAGGACGCCGAATGTGGATATTCGTAGCCCACGATATACGACAAAAGCATAATTATTTATTATTGTGCATGGAGACAGATGACGAAGGAGGATGAACCCTACGATCGTCTACTAGTACTCAGTTGGGTATTCATGGATTTGAGATGTTGTTCTACGGCCCACGACTCGTATCACGGATTCAAGTCAGTCTTCTATATATCCTTCTGTCTCTGCTCTTCGTATGGACGGCTGTATCATCATTACTGTATTTACCTTGTAGTATATATAGAGGGCCATTCTCGCGAATGTAGTATCAATACCGCCCACAAGTAACAACTATTCCGAAGATACGTTTAAAATTGTGGGATGATCACTACCTGTTGGATCTGATAACATTATACTATGACATTACTAACTTCTATATATGATATCCACTGGCTTGCATAATTTCTTGGTGCCTAGCGGTCAGTCCTCGTTTTTTGTTGTCGAATTTGAAGTCCTCTAAAACTCGTACTCGGCTTCCCGGCATAGGCCGATGATTCCCCTTGTCAATGCCGAGCCCTCAGCCGACGCGATCCAGCGACCAGCCTCCCGTCGACTGTCATCCCGGCCAGCTTGTTTTTATTTGACGACATGAAACCGTCGCATCATCACGAAGATATTCACAAAACATATCTTTGTCATGGAACGAACGCGAGTTAAGAAATATGAAAGCCCGCCTGGTTGCGCCGTCTTGGTTTCAGTCGTGCCAGACTCCAAACACTCGTACAAATTCTCCTCTACAATCGATTATTCTACACAGCGACGAATACAGCCCAGGGACATCCAAGAATTTGGGTCGAGCCCGGCGTTTCTACAGAGGAACAGAAGTTTCCACTCCAGCGCCAAGATGGATAATTTTTGGCGCATATATTGCATCGTTTCTGTACCTGAACCAGAATGACGATTATGAACCTCTGTGGACCCACGGTAAGTAAATAATATATTCTGCACTTTACGCAAGTGTGCCGACACACAATATTCACTAGAACCATGGTCATGAAGCGCATGAATATTGAAATGTCAGAGCAAGTTACAGCGAGGCCCTACCTAATACGGGCTTGGAAGGCCTACACGAGGCAAACGTGAGAGCTGCGGGATGTGATGGGAAATCCGAGTAGAATCTTCTCGTCCGAGGCTCCGTGTTTCGCTCCGTCTCCCTCAGCTCACCTGAACTTGCCTTTTGCCCCGCGAGGCTCACAGCTGTTCAAGTAAGGGATGTCAAACCCACAGTAAGTCTTTTGTATTCTCAGTCACCTCCTATTCTTTATTGAAGATCATACCCATATGATTTCGTAACAGCCATGAGCCAAAAGCTGGAACAGGACAAAGATCAGGGACTCACCGGAGCGTAAAGTCTACTCGGACACCGTCAACGCGGACCACATCGAAAGATGCAGAACCTCAACAGCCTCATCGATCGCAAACTCTCCCGACACCAGCGACGGGATCTACTCGGAGGACACCAACACCACAAATGACGATGCCTACACCAATTACAACTACTTCCTCACGGCAGAGAACACCTTCCTTCCCAAAACCTCTATCAAAAAGAACACCCTCCCCCCATCCAGAACCCTCAAGACCGAAGACGTCCTTAGATGGAACTGGTTACATAGTTGAACCACTCCAGCCTTCATTCAGGTCGGAATCTCGGGAAGGAAGAAGAGAGCCAGAAGTATATCTTCCACCTCCGGTCTCTATTCCAACCCCCTCTATACCAATACCCAAGGCCACATTGGATTCGACGAGGCAAAGCGTGTCATCTTTCCAAACTGAACCTAGTTCATACTACTCTGCTGCAGAGGACGCTGGAACTCCAGGCGGAACACCAACACCATCACCGCAAATACCTCAACCTTCTCACACCGAGCAGGAGCCACAGAGCAGTCGTTACGAGGCCCTTTGGCTGGCTACACAAACCACCGAGGCTCCCCCAATGCCGGTTCCAGAAGTCGCTCCTCCGTCCATGCCGTCTGCCCATATATATTTCGAGCCTTCCTCGTACGACGACAGGGAGAATGAAGGCGACTTTAAGGCGGAATACGAAGAGGACGTCGACCAGAGTGGCACCGACGATCATGAACATGAACAGGATGATGATGACACGAGAAGACAGGAGGATCATCCCCAGTATCCCCGGTCGACTGGAGAGTCTCCTGGTATGCCGGCCCCCACTTTTGGTCATTCTCCAACATCCTCTTCCTCGAGGCCAGCAATGCCCGTTCCAAGTACTGGCCGAGATTCTGCACGACCGCCGCGTGGATCTGCGCTCTCTAAATTTCCACAACCAAGCCAGGGAACGATGCCAGAACCACGGCCTACAGGGACGATTTCCTCAACCGCTCCTTTGAGGATTCATCACACATCCCGCCCCTCCGGCGTTGGACCGCCGTCCCCTGGCCTTCCACCACCGCGCCCCAGTCAGGTTCCATCAACCAACCAATTCACCAGCCAAAATCAACCGAATTCGCCTCACGTCCAACAACCAAATTCTTCTACTGGTTCAACATTCAGCGGAAATCAAAGACCGTCACTTGAGAGGCCCTCTGGTACTTCCAACAGCACAACCCCACATGTGAAGACCCATCAAAAGAGTTCCAGTTATGAGGAGCGTCCTCCTGGTGCATCCGCGCCAAATATACCCTCAGGAGGGACTTCTTCTATATACCACAACCCGCCAGGCAAACAATACACAACGCAGAGTAATGCAAGCCGGCCGACCAAGACGCAGGTTGCTAGCGGTCCTCCTAGTAATCAACACACCTCTTCCTTACCTACGCCAGCGAGTCAGACAGCCGTTTCTACCCATCCGACAACCCCAACAGCACCATCGAGTCATTCATCTCCTCCTCCACCGAAACCCACGCCGGCAGCTTCTGTGTCTCCTTCATATCAAAATACCAAACCACCCATATCTTCTAATTTAGCTCCTCCGAGACCTCCACAAAATGTTTCCAATAACCATCCTCAGCAATCTACGGCAACGACAACTGCACGTCCCCCTGCTCAGGTCTTAGAATCCACCAGGCCGTCAAACAGCACTCCGCAGGTCTCGCATCAATCATCGACGGGTTCTTCAGCTCCCAACAGACCCCAAGTGAAGATCCAAGAACCTCCATCCTCACCCGCACCGGCCCCTCCTCGTCCTCGTCCTGCACGTCACGGTTTGAGCGAGGCGGTCAGCCAGATGGATACCCAATACGTGAATATGTTGCTTGCGTTAGATGATATACCGACGATGCATAACATTCTTGCTGGGTTCTTCAATTGGATTTTGCTGGCGGGCTTCATTTTGTTCCCGGGTACTTTTACGAGCTTGCAGAATCTGCAGGCGACGGGTGTCACGGCGCAGGTGCAGCATCAGTTGGTGAACGCTGTGACGCATATACCATTGTAAGCTCTCTCTATATATTATTTTCCAAGAATTGCGCCGATTTGACTGATTGTCTTTGATGTGCAAAAGGTTTGTGATCGCTTGGGTATGCACTGGGATAGGAGCGGCGGGGATGATTTGGAGTGCATGGAGATGGAGGAAGAATTATCTTTGGGGTCTAAACAAGATTTTCATGTCGGTGTTCTGCCTTGATCATTTTACTCCTTACTCACATATACTTATAGGCCCGGTTTCCTTAACTCTCTCGCTGGCCTCCTCTCCACCCTTGCCAACATATTTGGGGTCCAGCACGGTCAATTCTCGACAACCAGTAAAATCACTCTAATCGTGACTTCTGCTTCGACGGGCGTTTTGGGTATTCTTACCGCGTTTTATATGCTTTGGCTCGTGCGAAGAGTCAAGAAACGACATGATGAGCAAGTTGGACAACAGAAAGCTGGGAAGTACGGAGAGGGCGTTGTGGACGTGTCGAGGAGGAAGGCTAATGGAGGAAGATGAATACTCGATAACTGAATCTGATTCTTTCAAATGTATCTTCGTTGTATCTACCGAAAGACTCGGGGGTGATGGCGTAAAAGATATCCATCTGTACCTTGTGTGTGGATGCTTTTTTTTTTTGTTCTGGTTCTTGAAGCTCCTGATCACGAACATGAACTTAGCCTCTGTCCACATGTCCAGACTCGTCAGGGTTGGTCTATTCTCGCCCTAAACACTTCTGGTCAACCCTTTTTTCCAGCCGTTCTGTTGGGTGGCAATCACGGAGAAGGTTGCAGGTTCGATGAGAAGGAACGAGGAAATATGATGGGTGTGAGGGGCTGCGCAAAAATTGCATGTACGCTATACTCTTGCCCATTCCTGCCGCTCTCATGTCTTTGCCCGCCATTTCTGACAACACACCAACCGTTTTGAAGCTTCCTCCGGAAATATTTCCGCTCGTGGCATCCCATCTCCCTTTACAACGTCTCCCAACGACTCTATCCGCATTGGCGCTCACTTCAAGAGACATATACTCATACGTGCAGCATGTCCTATATCGCAAGGTCATCATCAAGAATTCGGATCAAGCGTTTGGACTATTAGAAAGGATGTCAAAGTTCGGGCCTTTTGTTTGGGAGCTTCATATCCGACTGGATCTTGATGCCGAAATAAACAACCGGGAAAACAGGACAACAGTGTTTGTCAAGTTACAGGAAGTTATTCAAAAAGCGCTTTTACCGCAGTTGAAATATCTGAGACTAGTGATCAACAAGTCGGCATATCCACGAACGATTGAGAAAGTCTTCAATGCCCAATATCGCCTTCCCCGCCAGTTCTGGGCAACCTTGAGAAGAGGTTGTCCTTTGCTGAGCGGTGTATCCTTGGATGGAATCGAAGACCTTCCGACAGACCCATGGGTTAATGAAACAGATTTCTATGATTTGAAGGACTTTTTGGTTTGTGGTCAATTTATTTGAAGTTTCGCAATCTCATTCCGTTTTCACAGGGCTTGACCACATTCTCTTTCAAATATAATGACTACTTGCCTACACAATTATGCTCAGAAAAGCTCTGTCGAAACCTGATTAATCTGGCGTCGACGCTCGTGTCCTTAACCCTTTTCTTATATGGCGCGGCACAGGATGCAGGTCTCCTATTTTCTACTACATTTCCCAAACTGAAATCCTTCCGGATTTCCTGCTTTGAGCCAGGAAACACGGAGAATGCGATGAACTTTTGGAGGCGACACCCTAGTTTGGAGCAGGTCAACTTTTACGCCCTCACTAGTGATTCTGATCGCTGGTTTTCCGACAACGTGGAATCTGGACTTCTTCCCAACCTGAAGCATCTTAGGGTTCGTATCCTTTAATCTATGACTCAGATTTTTCGTGACAACAACTTCACAGGCTCATTATAGCGACGTCAGGGCATTGGAAATTCACCTGGGCCAGCTCGACCACTTGTGTATCACAGAAAGCTACAATTTTCAAGTTCCGTACCTTCTGCGCTCTGTGCTTCCCAACGGACTACCAAGGTTGCGAAGTCTCGAGATCCACCAAACTGCAGCCACAAATAGATCGGCCCTGCGTCAAGAAGGTGCTAGGTGGCATGAGACAGAAGATGGCCAATTCATTCAGAGTGTTAAAATCAGAGACATTCGCGAATATGTCGATGAGCTTTATATGCAATCCATTGTACGAGGTGCCCCTCACCTCGAGGAACTTTGCATCCATGACTTTCCTCCCAGTTTAGATCTGCATGTGAGTTTGTTGATTTTCCTGGCGAGAGACACGAAGCTCACTGCCCATTTTAGAAACAGATTTCTCCGATTTTTAGACAGCTCAGATACCTAGAGCGTTTCTACTATCATCCATTTGGCAGCCAGGAAAAAATTGGGCCTGAAAACATGGAAATTTTCCTGCAAAAATGTCGTATCCTTGGAGAGTCCTGTAATTCGTTGATGACCGTCACAGATCTCGGAATTCACAGACGGGGGCCATATCTTGTTGGGAACATCATTAGAGGGTCAGGAAATTTGGTGGAGAGGGTGGTTCCAGGTCGCGGTTTTGGAATGGAATTCACTGGAGGTGATGATGACCCGTTCCCTCTCAATATCCGTCGTTGGTCTGTCTAATATTTTAAGTGCGCGAAAGATGGCTTAATGTACATTCGATATCATGACACTTTACTTGTATACCTGATTGTACAGCACGGTACAAGTACGATATGTGTGACCTACGGCCATGAATATTCGCTTCAAAGGGGGATGGACTGATGTAACTGAATTCTTGTGTCTTCCGCTATGTCAATGTTGTGGATATGCCGTGGCCTCGACAAGCTCCAGGTCTGGTACGTGCTAATACATATTTGCTCCACAAATGGGAAGCTTTGGGAAAGATCCTAGGAATTGGTAGTACCCATATTGAAGATCTGCAATTGTTTGACAAGGAAACGAAGGGTGAGCTTCTTCAGGCGGGCGATACCACTGATCCGTTCCAGTCAGCATACGGCTTCATTCAAAACTTGCTGGAAAAATAAAGGAAATGCCTCGATGCCGATGTATTCATTGTCCTAGTAATCTCGTCATTGACGAATGAATGTTGAATACCGACATGACGGCCACCATGCATTGGGCAGTGGTAACTTTTAAGCGCTGGTTCTGAGACGGAAGACCGGACCGGTTGTGACAGTCGGTGAACGTCTTTTAGGTGTGCCGTTTCTGAACTTTACATCGAACGAACACTGCTGAGGGCTTCTCAGGCCTTCAAGACTGAAGGCCTTGGCATTAATTATAGAGTCGTATTTAGATGGTCAGGGATGAATGACCGGCCGCAAAAATAATTGAAAAATAATCTAAGCCTGAGGCAACATCTCCAGCGCCAATTTGGCGCCGGCATACACTGACAAGTGGCATTTTCATCTTTTAGTTCTGCTGTAGGAAAATGATAAGTTTTGGTGAGTGTTAAGAACCTTGGTAATAAAGAAATTCTCTGGCACGTAATTTTTCCACATGAATTCCATTGACAGTAGGTTGTGATGTGGTAGATGTACTTGCACACACTACTATCACTAGCACCATCACGGAGACTAAGTCATCAGGCATAGATCAATACCTGAAAAGTATGTGATCTGATTGAGATCTCGCTCTAGGCATTAATTATAATTAGTCTATGGAAAGCCTCTGGACTCGGCGCTCAGATACCGCTTATTGACTCACCGCCTATCCACCATGTCCGCAGCCTCCGCTCTAACCTTCAGTGAGCTTGCCCCAGAATTGTTCCGGGTGATCGTCGAACACCTCCCATTTGTCTTTCGTCCTTCGACCTTGCTTTCGTTGGCTCTTACTTGCCACCGTCTTCATGACGTCGTATTCCCACAGCTCGTATATGACACTGTGCGGCTTGTGGGAGAGGATCAAGCATTGACGACCTTGGATATCTTGATCGCAAAGGCCGAGCTTGTAACTGAGGAAGACATTCAGCAACAAGGAAATCCTTCTCTCAGTCACTGCATCCACCACTTATGCCTCGATTCTGCGATAGAAACACCAATCCGTACTCGCAGCTCTCTTGACGCCCTCCAGAAACTGATAGAAGTCAATGGATTAAGACATCTCTTGTCTTTGACCATTCAGGCTGTCTCTGTATGGGACGGAACAGGGGATGACAATGAGACAGGGCACCTCAAGCTTCCCACCTCATTTGTTTTGAGCCTGAAAATGAGGTGCCCCAATTTAAAAAGGATCCAATTGTCCGACTTTTCACAAGATTTTGGGAAAGAGTGGGTAGAGCCGCATATCTTCTCGCACAAAGTAAGCATCCATTCTTACTGTCCAATCGCTCCATTCATGCCTAATTGATCTGGCTAGGGTCTGACCAGCATCCACATAGAAAGCGACCTCTTTTATTGTAAGGATCCAAAGATTTCGCAGGTAATCAGTCTTGACACCGTCCTCAGATCCGATCCCGACAATCAACGTGTCGGGACTCCCACCAAACTTGCATACCCTCGAACTCCGACTCAATAATGGTTCAGACGCACGGGTGATTGATGCCAGGGAGCTTCTTAGCTGCGTCATCCCGAACCTCCGCACTCTCATTCTCGACGACATTGCTGTCTCAGACTCCGATCCACACTCTACGACTGCGTTCTGGCGCGCCCATCCTGGTATTGAGCGCCTAGAATTGTACTATGAAGTTGATGGGAACTTGAAATACCCAGACATGACCATGTCCGGGTATGAAGTTTCGTGGGAAAAGAGTGCCACTTCAGTCGGCACTGCACTTCTCGTAGACTTCGTTCCTCCTTACCACATTCACTATCCCAGTTCCTTATCTTTTTCCTCGTCTCAGACTTCATTTACAGTAGCTTTCCTTCTAAAAACCCACCCACCCACACCCAATTTCACCAATAGCACAAAAATTTTTCCATACCAGGACATTTGCACCATATATACACTAACTCGTAAATAGCCTTGTACGGTAGAGTAGGGCCGTTGAGATGAGGTCGGGGGTCATCCGCCACCATCTCCATCGGCCCTACGCCCAGGAGAAACACGGCGTCCACTCCGTGGTTCTCTCCTCCCCCCAACACACTACCGATACTAGGCTACTAGTATGGCACGCGAATATCCGCTCGAAATGGTTCACTGACCTCGAGGTTGGAATGCTCACCAACCTGAAGTATCTACTGGTGATTCCTGTTTAAATTCTGTCTTTAAAATGGCTAATGAAATTATGACAGTGTAATGTCGATCAAGCTCTTGCTCTCCTTCCTCGTGTCTCAATGTCCCTCATAACACTTGGTATTCGGGAGACATACAATGCCCAAGGCCTATATCTCCTTCGCGTCGTTTCTCAAGGTGGAGTTCTGCCTGCGCTCCGAAGTCTGGGAATAGATTCCGACTCAGGAAACAGCCCAAAACCGCGGGAAGGACACAGGTGGCGGGAAGATTCGAATGGAGTCGTATCGATGGCAGACGCGAAGAAGCCTGCAAAGCCATTTGACGGGAATTACATTATGAGTCTGTCGAAGGCTGCACCGAATCTCGAGGAGCTAGAGTTGATGGGAAGGTTTAATGATACACTGGCAAGTTTCCTTCCTTTGGATATTGTGCTTCTTATTGCTCAAACGGCAATTCGAAATAGGACTCCCTCACCACCTCATTGTCTATGTTCCCAAGACTCCGTCGCCTCACTATCTCGGGCGCTATCAACGGCCATCATAAATCATTTTTTGCACGTTCCCCTAACTGGGCAGAGTACACTGACTTCCGTGTAGGAGGTATTGAGGAGAAAGATTATGGAAAGTATGCCCCTGCGACATTTGAAGAGGCTGTACGAGATCTCGCGAACGGTTGCCGCACTCTGGAGGCTGTAACGGTGGGGACCATACTCGGCAAACTTTCTATCAAAGACGGCCTGAGTCGGAGGGTTGTTCGAGAGTGCGAAAGAGGCTTGGTGAAAGAATTGAAGAAAACTCAGGCGTTCGGTAATATTATCGGAAGGGAAGATCGGTGGTAATTTCTGGACAGAATATGTACCGCCTTAATGAATGAAATTAATGAATACCAATACGCCGGGCACCATGGACTGTAGCCTGTGAAGTGGTAACTTGTAAGCGCCTGCGCTAGTACAGGGTCGACCGGACACTCACGGGCCGGAATGCACTGCCACCTGTTTGAACTGAAAATTGAACTTCGCCATGTCCAGATTCCGCAGGGTTGGTCTATCCTCGTTCTAAGTACTTCTGGTCACCCTTTATTCCAGCCGTTCTTTCGGGTTCCGATCACGCAGAAAGGTGCAGGTTCGATGAGAAGGAACGAGGAAACATGATGGGTGTAAGGGGCTGCGCAAAAATCGCATGTACAGTACGCTATACTTACCCACTATCGACCCAAGGTTCGACTTGCCCCATTCCTGCTGCCTCATGTCTTTGCCCACCATTTCTGACAACACACCGACCGTTTTAAAGCTTCCTCCAGAGATATTCCCGCTTGTGGCATCCCATCTCCCTTTACAACTTCGACCAACAACTCTTTCCGCATTTGCACGCACTTCAAGAGACGTGTATTCGTACGTTCGGCCTGTCCTATATCGCAAGGTCATTATCAAGAACGTTGGACACGTACTTGACCTTTTGGAAAGGATCTCGGACATCGGGACCCTCGTTTGGGAGCTCCATATTCGACTCGACCTCCGTGCCGAAATACAGCTGGTGAGAAACACCAGGGAGTCGGTGTTCGTCAAGTTACAGGACGCCGTTGAAAAAGGACATCTACCGCAGTTGAAATATCTGAGGCTGGTGGTTCTCAAATCAACAGATCTCGAGGACGACTTGGTTGCCCAATATTGCCTTCCTCGCCGCTTCTGGGAAAGCTTGAGGAGAGACTGTCCTTTGCTACAAGGAATGTGCCTTGACGGTGTTGGAGATTCTGTAGCTGACCCCTGGATAGAAGACCCAATGTTCTACGACATGAAAGATTTCCTGGTGGGTAATGAAATAATTATGACTTCGTCTATCTAACGGCCTTCTGACAGGGTTTGAGGAAGTTGGACTTCAAATTTGATGATGGGTTTCCTACCATGGAGTGCTCAAAAAGACTTTTCCAAAACATCAACAGCTTATCCTCTTCATTACAATCCTTGACCCTCTTGTTGAACGGACCGACATGGGAAAGCGCGACACTTGTTTTTTCAATCACATTGCCCAACCTGATCTCCTTTGATATATCTGGCATCACTTCCGACGAAACCACCACCACAGAGGGTATTATGAACTTTTGGGCCCGACACCCGAGATTGGAACGGGTGAGCATTGTCATGGAGGACAGATTCCGCTGTTTCTCCGACGGTGTAGAAGAGGGACTGCTTCCTGCACTCTCTCATCTAAAGGTGTGATTTATTTATTCAATGATTCTTGTGCCTGTTTATAATGCCTCGACGACAGGCTCGATTCAAAGATGTGCGAGCAATGGAAAGCCATTTGGGGCAGCTTGAGCACTTGTCCATCTCCCATAGCTATAATTTTCAGTTTCCCTACCTTCTTCGCTCTGTCCTGCCAGGCGGTTTGCCTCACCTAAAAAGTCTTGAAGTCAATTCGCGTCCAACCGACGACAAGTCAGTTCTTTCACAGGAGGAGGGCGTGGCCTGGTATGAGACGGAAGATGGACAATTCCGTAAGGAAAAAATAAATAAAAACATATGGAAAGTTATGGACATCACTTTCATTAACTCAATCGTACGAGGCGCACCTAATCTTGAAGAACTGTGTCTGCATTGCGGCGTTCCCATCTTAACAAGCAATTTTGTATTTGTGAGTCTTTTAGATGCCATTTCTTCCCAATGGAACTGATGTCGAGAGTCAGACAGACGTGTGTCTGGTTTTAGGACGGCTCAAATCATTGGAAAGGTTTTTCTTTCGAGCATTTGGTGGTAACCGGTACAACATCGAACAAACAGACTTGGACGACTTTTTGTTACGATGTCGGATGCTTGGAAACTCTTGCGAATCATTGAGGACGGTGACTAATGTGAGTTTCGATACAGAGGGTCCATATCTCAAGGGAACCATCACGCGAGAGTGTGGAGGCTCTGTGGCGGATGTAGTTGCTGGTCGTGGGTTTGGAATGGAGTTCACAGGAGGCGAGGATGATCCATTCCCTCTCAATAAAAGACCCATCGGATAGTCATTATCCTACAAAAGGCCCTTGTTTTGTATATGATGTACTGTAGTTCTTGCTGATGCTTAAACGTGTAGACCTCCAAGTAAATACCCTTTGTAATGATTGTGTGAGCTCAACTTCTCCTGCGTGAAACGTGAACTCGACATTTGTCAGAATCCCTGCTAATGATGGTTAAGACGATCAACTAAAATCGTCGTCAAGGATAGTATAGCAAAATGTGAAGCCATCATGGTAATTTCCCCGAAATTGCGTTCAATGATATGACCCTCTCGAAAGATGATAAAAGACTTGAAATCAGCAGGGCCCTGGGCCTTGAACGTTGAGTATGTTGAGTGCGCCGCCATACACATTTGTGATACAAAAGTTCAAATCACCCACTGCTTGAAGATTGAGAATCGGATGGTTCCTCGAACAGATAATACTACTTATCCACACGTACCCATAGTAGACTGCAATACACTTCGGCACCTAGCAGTATCATTGCGCCGGGACCAGGCCATATTTAAGCTAGCCTACGATCAGATTTAGGCTTAGGGCGACATTGGTCTTTCATAATTTTACTTACCTCCGGGCCCTTGACCTGCATTTCTTCAGGGTTAGTTCAAATCTTTTCCACTTTCCGGGTGTTTGGGGGTGTTTGGGTTGTTCATATCACCAAAATTGTTGGGCGCTTGTGGGTGGAATCTGGATTCAAGTGTCGTCCCTGAATTGACGATAGGTTGATTCTCGCTTCATGAACGTTTGCCCGAAAAGAGACGCTGACAATTGACCATTCTACCATTGCTGACTATATACACATTCCCTCTCGTGGGCGGGACAGACCACACTGCAATCTCGGGATCTCATCAAGTCAATTAATGAAGAATAAGTATCCGAGCAACAACCTCCGTCGCACAAAGCAAGCCCTTCAATACTGCTATATGGGTGTAGTTTACTAGGCCAAAGCTTTTCAGAGCCAACACATCCGTTGACTCAATCTTGCCAAGGAAGCTAACAGAGTAATTAGCTCGTCCGTCACTTCTGATGGACAAATTTCTGATACCAACATACAGGTTCCTTCATAACTTCGCAGATTATCTACTGCGATGGTTTCTCCGTCGCACATGTAACATTTAGCGCACCATATGGGCCATATCACTGAATTCAAACAAGTTGGGAATCGTGCCCAGATGGCGAGCCCGGACCAATGGCAGTTGTGGTTGCCAGTGGTTGATTACCGGCGCTTATGATGTTTAGCGAGCTCTCTCGCATGAATCAGAGAACTCCATAATAGGCTCGCTAATTCTGGTTGGAATCTGCACACTGCTAACTCAAACACACAAATATTGGTATGATGAACATCTGTAACGCCAATTCCTGCCCTACATGAGTCAGGCTAAGCTGATAGGAAACTTGAAAGCTGCGTAACGGTGTTGCGGTAAAGAAAGCGAAAGATAAATTTTTGTCGCTGATCTGAATTCCTGTACTACCTCGTGGAAAGTCTTAATGATGAGAGGGGCAAGCCCAAAATCCAAAATCCTCCAATTTTGAACAGTAACCACACAAAGATTCGAGTCGATCTTCGTCCACACCTGACTATATACGGCCCGCCCTATTGTTCCTCTTTAAACTTCACCAGTGACCACCGCGGAGAAACACACAGCGTGAAGACAGAGTCGATATCTTCACGTTTTATGACTTCCTTCGTGAGAGAGCTAGTTTCACAGTCGGTGTGTGGAAAAAAATTCGAAGGTCGAGACTCGAAGCTGGGTTGGCCGATATTTTCTGGGCATGGGTTCAGATGAGGAAGGACAGCGAGGGAAGAAAAATTGTCTTAGATGCCTGAACAAAATACTTCACAACCAAATGTATTTTGGATGAGCATCTCGGAAAGACTGCTCCAAAAATTGCCCATCGCATGGTAAAGGAGCTTGAAAGGTAAACTGAGGCCCCTTCAAGTTCAACTTGAAGCTAGCTTCGTCGAAAATCACATACAACCACTGAGTATCCGCTGCTTGCATTGTGTATTGAGGAGAATTTGTACGTCAGAAACTGAGAAACAGGGCAAACACAAGGAAGTATGGGCAAGGGGACGACGATTCAGAAGTCGACGAATGGTGACGCGTGACGCGTGTGACATTTGACACATTCGACTGTCACTGGCTGTCACTGGACTTTTGAATCTGAACGTTCTGCAGCACTACTCGATGTTTCCTTCGCAATCTCGAATGATACCCAGGATTTCAAGATAGCTCAAGTACTCAAGTATTCACGCTTCAACACCATATGACATGTCATTGCCACCGGAACTCATCGTTAAAATTGTTGACCATGTCCTCGAGAAGGCGGAACCTCTCCGACAAGGAGAAGGCAGACCTGGGGAAAACGAAAAGGCTCCATGGGCTCTCTTAGATTCGCTCACTCGAACCAGCAAGGACTTTCGGGATCTGTGCCTTAGTCGATGGTTCCGCACGCTCTATCTCTGTTCGTCGTCGGATATTGCAGACATTGACCGCTATTTTCCTCTCCTTAAAAGCTGGTGCAGGCAAGTCTCCGCTTTTCAAAACTTAATTCGTCGTGATGCTAATTCACTTGTCAGACATCTTCATTGTGTCCAAATTCAGGATCCTTCTGCCCCAATGGTCTGGGACTTGGCAGGCTTTGAACGCCTTTCTTCACTCCGCGTTGATTGGCTTTCAAGGGGGAATGTTTCCTCCCCTTTTGTCAATGTACAATCAAAGATCAAAGAACTCGACATTCGTGGACTCAGACATCCTTCTCCGATGCTCATTCAGACTCTTACCTATCGCTTCGTTGATCTGGTAACGTTGAGATTGGATTGCATGAAGATATGGTGTGGTCTCTGCAACACCACCAATCTCGTCAGATTTCCGTCTCCGGATCCTGACGGGAGTCCGACCTGTTTTGTCTATGAAAAAGGATTTGGATTACCAGTGAGTTTTTCGTATCTCTAATTTGTTCATCGCTTAAGGCATCAACAGTACATTTATGCTCGTTACCTTCTGCATTTAGAAAACCTTGAGGAAGTCTTCATTCGACTCCCCGACGTCGGTCCTCGGTATTTCTCACCGGGGCTCTCCTCCAAGGTCAACGACAACCTATGGACGGGCGAGTGTGATCAGTGTATGCAATGGCTTTACCCAGACGAAGAGTTCCGGAGGAAGTGGGTGAACAAGAAAAAGGGCATCTTACCACCATCCGACCGTGAGAAGGAAGCACGCTCGGTGTATCAAAGACCACCTCGACTGAATAAAGTGTATTGGACGTTCTGGAAATTCTATCCCTTCACGAAAGATGGGTCATTCTCTCAGGATGATATCGACTCGGATGAAGAAGACGAAGGCAGCGATGACGAGTAAGGGAGGCACTAGCCGGTGCGTTTCTAAAAAAAAATCAGCTATCGCACTGTATGGCCTATAACGATGTGTTTACAGGTGCAATACAAATGGCAAGGCATCAGAGGATTGACCATTTGATTCGAGCAGTCCCGGAGGTCAGCCCTTGCCAGTCTCGAAGCCACCAGATTCTATCGTCAAATAATTCGACCCTTTAGCATCGCACCGCTAACTGCGTCAGGAACTTGCTATCATCTCCATCAACGTCCGGGAGTCGCAGTAGCTTGCAATCTATCATGTGTGTCACGACACTCCCCGTTCGGCATTCTCAAGCTCGCACTGCCGTCAGGATATCAACCAAATCTCAGGGAGCTCGAGTCTGGATGCACATATTTCGCCGCACACGCTTCTAGCGTCTTTTTGGTGAGAATTTTTGGATCTTTGTTAATTTCATCACTGAAAAAAATGATCGGAAGGCCGACTCTTATCGATTATCATTTGTTTTGGAGAGTGGGTTGTTTGGTCATCGCGAGGAGACGTTTGTCTTGTTGATTGCAGCCCCATATCTCTGAGCTATCTCCACACATCTTACATTTCCCATCCATTTCGACTTCCGGAACATGCCTTCCATTCTCAAGCTCCCTCCGGAGATGTTTCTTTCCGTATCCTCTGCAGCATCGACCAGCAACTCTATCTTCATGATCACGGACTTCCATTCTTTAGTGCAGCCCGTTTTGTACCGCACGGTTACCACCAAGAACAAAGATCATGTTACTCAAGTTTTGGAAAGGGCCTCGACCAAAAGACAATAAAGCAGTCAGATGTGG